>OOFJ01041269.1:4700-16592 GCA_900323375.1 Benthosema glaciale
GAGAGAGAGAGAGAGAGAGAGAGAGAGAGATGATCGAGTGGGGATAGAAGAAAAGAGACGGAGAGAAAAGGGCAAGCTTGATGAGAAAGGTCTTGAGGAATGAGAGACATTTGCAAGAGTCTGGAGTTGTTTTGAAGAGGAAAGAAGAGCATCCTTTTGAGTGTGATGGATTGCAGTTAAAAGAGGGAGAAGACAGGCACATAAACAAACAGACAAGAGCGACAATCAGGCATAACAGCCAGCCGAAACCCAAGACCATAGAAACAGACACAACAAACTCCTTCCTGCGTGTTTCTCCGCTGAATCCCCATTGGCCGCATGTTTCCATCTCCAACATGTCAGCATGTCGCTACGCTTGCCCGCTAATCTGACAGATAGGCGCGTTAAGCGGCGCTTCTAGACAGGTGTTAGAGACGAGTGGGGACAAATGGGGCCGTTAGGCAGCGGCGTAGGAAATCCTTCACTGCCGCGAGGGCCGTATGAGAGGAGAATTATTTGGCAAGGTCTTTTAAACAAGCACGCTGAGAACGGAGAGGAGAGGATTGGCGGAGGCGTAGAGAAGAGAATTATTTTTGATACATGTACGCAAGCACACACCGACACACACCGTTCGACACGCACACACCAGTACCCATGAAGACTCCCAACTGCGCCAACAGTGTTCGCACACAATATTGCACGCTTGTGTGCACCCGCAGACACCCGCAGACACCCGCAGACACACGCTGACACATTCCAGTACATGTGTTAAATAAATACTCATCTCTCACACCTTTTCTCCATAGTGTCAGAGGCCAGAGGGGGTGGGGGGGTTGTCAGGTTTAAACCACCTATCCAAACAGTCAGACACAAGACCCCATAACTACGGTGCTCACTTGCATCAGCGACTGATCCGAGAGCGCCGTTCCTTTTTGACACAAGCTTACAGAAACTTCCAGATATATATATTTTTTCATATACTGTATATCTGTCAGTCGCCAGCGTTCTTGCTCCTCAGTATCAATGCTACCTGTCCAAAAGTCATTTTCTTCTTGTTTTTAAGAGAATGTGACCACAGAGGTGTTTTCCATCACAGAATCTGTGTTTCCAACAAGATGTCTAGTAGATGTCCATAGAGAAGGACTGTCACATCAATTACAGTAATTGCTGGTCCGTCTTGCGAATGATAGATGTTACTGGGAGAACTTGACCGTGAACATTCGCACACTTATTAAATTAACACATTGTAGATTACATTTTCACCACTAGGCCTGGAGAATAGATACTGTATAGGATATGGTACAGAGTGGAAACGGGCGGAGAGGCAGCTGTAGATGTTTGCGGTCATTTATTCTTTGGAGAAAAACGAAGAACAGGTGAAGTAGCGAAGATGAAGAAAACAAACAGTTGTTTGGGTTTCCTTTCCAATTACAGAATTGTCAGTATTTTGTGGGAAAATATCTAAAATGGCCTGGTCTTCATGCACAAATAGAATAGAATGACAGGGACTGAATCATGGCTAACCCGTCTCTGTATTCTATTGTCTGCAGCCCATACTCCTGATAATTCTTTCCTGGGATTTGTGAGTGAGGATGCGATAAAGGAAGAGATGGATAAAGAACAGCTGGAACGTAAAGACAACAGGAAGGAGAACATGGCAGTTGTCTATGGCAAACAGGACTACATGTGGCAGGTAGTGGTCAATCAATAAGCAGTATCCCCCAAATTGAATTCTTCCACTTTGGGTCTCACATTCTCATGTTATTGTAATAACATAATGTCTTCATTGTATTGCCTATAACTCTGTAAGTTAAGCCTTTCTTTGTTTTGTGACTTGAGAAACAATTTGTTACTCCCTCCAGTCGTCAAATGACAGAGTGGTTCTCTGTCAAAACTGATGTTTTTTTTTTTGGAGCCCCAGGTGCCCACGATCAGACTCACAGCAACACAAACTTTCTCTGCCTGCAACACGTTCAAACAATCTGCCAATAAGCAGAAGTATTGGTGTTACACTTTTTAAGACACGTTTTTTAAGACCACACCAATGCGACTCATTGCAACTCAATGAGCTGCATTGGTGTGATTTACCTTAAAAACTCAACGCGTCCCTTGGTGTGGTTTGGGCTTTGGGTGAATTAGCACTTTGGCAACTCAAGAACATGGAAAATAAAAATATAACAAAAATTACAACTTATGACAGTCACACAATTCATTTCTCTCTCTCTCTCTCTCTCTCTCTCTCTCTCTCTCTCTCTACCAGGGTAAGGCTGAATATGTGCATGTTATTAGCGAGGTGTTAGAGACCCATGCCACAGTCTACCAGCCTCCAGGACATCCCGCCATGCTGCCCAGCTCTGTGATAAACCACGGCCTACTGACCCAGGAACAGTTCTTACAGCTGCTCCAGAGAGCCAAGGTCAGTTGATGTGAACTCATCTGAAATGGGATCACTCTGAATCTGAGAGGGGCACCATAAGATCTGGATTTACCATCAACGTTACTGGCTCTTACTTGGTGTGTTCTTTTTCAGTCTACAATACAACAAGTCTCTTCAACAAAATAGCTGATCTACAAGTGAGTTTGTAGATCTGCTATTTTTGATAAATGTTCCCCCCAGAATTGGATGCTGGGATCTAAGCACAACGTATTTTAACGCCAAGTATAAAAGTTATTTTCAATCTATCCCTAACATAAACATATTTTCTCTTGTCTTGCGTGTCCAAACAAGTCAAGTGTCCTCATCCAAATCCAGATTAGCAGAGGACAGTGGGCCACTATCATTTAACTACTATATGTTATCTGTGTATAACTCTGTATTGCTCCCTCTCAGGTGTTTGTAGGCCTTGGGTTCCCCTATGAGGGTCCAGCTCCCCTGGAGGCCATAGCGCTGGGCTGCGTCTTCATTCAGCCGCACTTCAATCCACCGCGATCCGCTGACAACAGTGATTTTTACAAAGGCAAACCCACCACGAGACAGGTATGTCATATAAAAAAAAAAAGAGTGTCAGAATTTGCTATCTATTTTGGAGTTAAAATGGATTATTACCATCTTGGTCTTCATTGTAATGTGTACATACATTTCTTCTCTGTGTGTAGATCGCCTCGCAGCATCCCTATGCAGAGGACTTCATCGGTAAACCCTACGTGTGGACAGTGGATATGAGCAATAAGACTGAAGTACAGGAGACTGTCAAGGCTATTCTAAAAACAGAGGTACCACAACTCACACGCCTAACAACATTTGCCCTAGCGTCCCATTCGGGTTTTTTTCAAAAATGTTTAAAGCACGAATAACATACATTTTTTAAATATTTTATATCATATTGTCTATGTATCTCAAACTTATTTCCAATGGTTTGAGCCCCAATCACCACTCTGATATTTAAATCCATGGCATTTTTATTTTTCATTTCTGAAGCAGTTTTACCTGCAGTACCACTGTAGTCCCTGTGATGTGTAATGCAAATGTCTATGCAAATTATTTTCTCCACCACACCCACATTCCAGGTACTCCCTCCCACATCTTTGAGTAATTATAATACTGTCTAGAGAATCAACCTAGTATAGGCTTGTTTCCATTCCATGCCAACTTGGTTCAGTTATTTGACTTCTGTATTTATTCATTTGGAATATAAAACACAGTGGTGGAAAGTAACTTAGTACAAAATTGTACTTAATTGTAATTTTGTATGTGTAGGCTACTTTACTACCACACTGGTTACTCATGATAACCAGTGTGGTTGCCGCGACGCGACTCACACTTGCAAATGAACCAAGTTCATTTGCAATGTCCATATAAAGATCACAACACTAACCTCATCAAACCCTGGATAGCCATACATGGTTTGACATAATAAAGGCTTAAATGTTGAATTACCATAGCACACAAACATTCTCCGCTAAACAGATGAAGCATCTTCGTGCATGTGTTTTTACAGGTAAAGCCATTCACCCCTCGAGAGTTTACATGTGATGGAATGCTGGAGAGAGTTCACGCCTACATCACTTACCAGGTGAATTTTAAACATTAAACCAGCATATTAATACCTGTCAACAATTTGTATGTTCACGCACACATTGTGTATGTCAACACACACATTGTGTGCGTTCACATTGGACATTCAACCCGCACGCACGCACACACAGTTTTAACCACATGACCCTACTGTCCCTATAACATTTGGCAAAAATATAAGGGCCCTGGTATAGACGTCACGTCTGGGTCAATGAAATACCTGTATATAGGATTTAAGTATAGTTAAAATGTGCTTCCCAAACAAATCCTTCCCTCACAGGCATTTGACCTTGCCACCTCCCTTACTGTATTGTTAAATTAAATGTGAGCTTTCATCGCCAGATGTGGCTTACAGAAGTGGTTTTCAACCTTTTCAGGCCGCAACCTCCACAAATAATCCTATTTGAACTAGTGACCCCCCCAAAATAATCATATTTGAACTAGTGGCCCCCCAAAATAATCATATTTGAACTAGTGGCCCCCGAAAATAATCATATTTGAACTGGAGACCTTCCAAAATAGTCATATTTGAACTGACAAGCAAGCATTACCCTGACAAGCAAGCATTACATTCAGTTGGACTCTGCTCCACAGTCCACGGTTGCCTCTTTCTTATTGACATTTGGGACAGGGTTTGACCAGATTTTATAGTAGGCTGTAGTACTTTGGTTACTATTATTACAATTCTTTGTGTATTAAAAAGGTCTTAAAAGTCCTTACATTGTCACTTTACTGTCATATAATATGCACAGGTTGAGAACCACTAGCTTATAGTACAAGACAAGCAGAGTACTACCCCAACCCCTTACCCCTTAACATTTTCATTCTGTACTTCCATCCAGAACTTCTGCAGTACGTCTTCTCCCACCTGGCCACCTGAGAGCTCTCTGAGGGCACACCTGGGCCCCCTGGGTCAGTCATGTGTGAGCGTGTGTCGGCGCTCCTCTTTAGTGTGTGATGCTGCTCTCTTTCACCACCTCAACAGCCCTGATGCGTTCGTCAGGTGAGAGAACTGCAGACATCCAGACAGCTAAAACTGCAAAGTACATCCTGTTCTTGAGATGCTGATTTTCTTTAGGGCCAACTAGACATAGAACACCGTCTGAATTCAATAAACTCAGGTAGGATAGAAAACCGGCACTAATAGGACATCTCAAAGACCAGGGTTGGTGTCTGTCCTCTAATTAAAGTAGGTAAAATATAGACCAGTACAGGTGTGACTGTGAGTACTAGGCTGTGAAATGACCGGATTCAGAGCAGTCATGGTAAATCATACAGAATATGCAGTATCACTTTCTATGAAGCCCATGTCTATAATGCATTCAAAAACATAGTAATGTGCTAATAACAGTGTATGATTGTAGTTGCTAGAAAAATCACACCCGTGTATACTGTGTAGTGAGGGGCACTCTTGTCATCATACGTTATCATACATCATCACATTCCGGCCAATTGCAATTTGCGTCTTCACTTTTCTGTCCTCACTTTTTATCCTCGATATGTACTTTGCTCAGCCACTCAAATCATCGCTATGGGGTGATCAGCCTCTCAAATCATCGCTATGATTCACACAAACACACCTAGCTGGGCATAGGAGGGGCTAGCGCCCCTCAAAAACAGCAGCATGAATGATTCAAGTCATAAATGCATGCCCCACCCGTTGTGCAAAACTCCTTTTATCTGATTTCCGGCTTTTTTGTTTCTTGAAAACCGTTGGTCTGATTAATCACTGGCCACTCCACACTGCCCCAAAAATAGAGCCCACACACTGGAGCATGCTCTAAAAGTTTAAAATATATTTTGCACCTTAAGTGATGTTTCCAGCCTAAGCAGTTTAGGCTTGAAATGCTGCACTGTGGTTGCACAGCACACTGGTTAGGATGGGTGAAATGCAGAGACAATAAAAAAGAGAAAAAGTTCCCCAAGGGGATAATAAAGTATAACCCAGCTTACCTTAACTAAACTCATCAAATTCTTGCTGTTTTCCTGGTAGACTGGGGCTGGGTTGCTCCAACACGGAGCAGGAAACCAACCACCTGTTTCCTGCCTACAGCCCCTGGGGTCGCCGCTGCGGTCTGCAACAAGAGCTGCTGCTGTTCAGCTGTGCTGGCTCTGATGCTGCGCTCCGCAGGCTGTGTCCCTGCAGAGCACATCTACCTGGACAGGTGGCGCTATGTCCTGACTGTGTCTAGGAAAAGCTAAAAAGGACTCATGTGCAGCGGGAATGAAGTTGGTAAATAAAAAGCACCAAAGAGCCCTGTGTAGGTAAAGACTATACAGTGGACCAAAAGGCTTGTTTGGACAAGTGTTACTCACAGACCTGCCCGTTCTGGGTCACATTTTAGCTCAAGTCAACCTGCAACCTTCATCGGATCTTCAAAATGAAGCTCTGACAACCCCTGGTCATCTCTCATTGAGGATAGAATAAAATATAATTTCTTAAAAACACAGGTCAAAGTTCATTACAAAAACAATATCTATCTGCTATTATAACCCATTTGAGAGTATGTATGCCAAAAGTATCACTTGCAATAGCAGTCGAGGCAGGTGGCGGAGATGTATTCGTTTTGTCAAGGGGTAATGTGTTTTGGCAAAACCGCCCTCCTGCCTTTCTTATCTTAATCCATTAAGCTTTCTGTCTACAGTCAACCTGCTCAAATTTCAGGACGTGAAAACGAACTTGGGAGATTTTGCTTCTCCTCTTAATCTGATCGGCCAAAAGGAACTTTCCATGGGGATTTTGACAGAGGATGCCTTTAAAATCTAAATGAAGGCAATTATGAGGAACCAGAAACTCGATGGCTGTCATATCCTCTTTACCTAATTATCAAAAGTTGAAGACCTGATCAAGATCTGATGCTTCATGGCATCCAAATGTGAATTATCTAAATATGCCTTGACTCCTTGAGCAAAATAGAATAGACATGTTGCAAAGAAAGAAAAAGCATTAATAATTCAAATGGTAGTCTTAAGCCCTAATCACACCAAAGGGTCAAGACTGTTTTAGCGTGTTTTAGTGATTCAACGCATGGAATTCAATGGACCATATCACACCAAAGGGTCACCGGTTGGACCCAAGGAGTTGAACGGTGCACTTTGGTGTGATTAGGGCTTAAGTTACACATTTAAAGTGACAGAGGGATCATCTACAAATACCTTAACATGCCTTTTTCAGTATTCTTTGTTTGCTAACAATTCTAGCCATGTATTCACTATAACAGCAAACGCACACCTCAGGCCAGCATAGTACTTGGAGGATCTATAATCACTCTAATGCTGACATTAAAGTCCTACACCGGGCACTGATGCATGGAATTACTACCCATGTAGCCTTTCTACTGCATGACCAGTTCTGAATATTAGCCTTGGCCTCAGAGGACAGAGGGTGACAGCCAAAGTGATGAGGGCTATTATCAGAATGAATCATGGGGTAACCTCGGGATGCCTTCGGGAGGTCGAGGCCATAAGCGTATGATTATACTATCATGTAAACCACTGGTTCCCAACATTTCTTTTTTCCTCAGGGCCCCCTCAACGCCACCACCTCTCCATGATAATCCACACCCCATTCCCGGACTATTGACAGTGCCACATGGGGCGTACCCTCTCAAACACACATTATGTCATTTCCACTCGTAAAAATCACCGAAGGAAGGATTTAATGACATTTTCTTTAGTCATATTACCATGCACTGCATGCATTGAAATGCTTGGATTACGTTCTTGGTCTGTCTCCAAAAAAGGCCCGACACCTAACAGAGATCTGTGCAGCCCTTAGTTAGAGTAACTATTTTGGGGACAAAATTAGAAAACATGTTTGGCAACTTCCATGACGTAAAGAACGACCTAGCTCAATGGCACTGAATTAATTGCTCAGACAATTCCCTCCCATAAGTTCACGATGAGCTGAACCAGCCCTTGGCCAAAATTAATCGAGGGGTCATTCAAATGAGTGTGGCAGTTAAGGATGCTGTCCTCTCCCTGGCCTCTCCCATCACCCCTGTCTTCAAGACAGAATGTGAGAGAAACAAATCTAAACCACTAAGTGCTATAAGCTACAGCCCATAATCGCAGTTGAAACTGATGGGGTGCTGTGCTTACAAGGTGCAGCTGCTAGCATTGACGACTCCAGCTTTGGTGCTGACGTCTACAAGGCACTGTTTTTAACTGGACTAATGTTAGGGGGTTTTCTTGAGACTGACGGTTTGGGGAATATTAGCAGAAATAAAGCGGCACCGCGCTCGCCCGTACACTCTATATGACCCACACTTATTGCCACTCAGGGATTTGACTACTCAGGGTTGCCATGACAGGACTGGTTGACAGTATGTCTGACTGGTGGACGGCTGTAAAACTGTCCACTAAAACAACACTGGACCTGCCATTAGCGGACGTTATGCAAATTCAGCTGGCCTTGTCAAATGGGACTTTTGCTTGATTGGCTGCACTGTCCAAAGATGATGGACACGAACCTTCTGTTTCTCTGAAACAAGATGCTGGAAAATTATGTGTAATTTTTGGACGAGTCAAGCTAATTCAATATCGGTAACAAGTGTTTTGGCATATAAAAGCCGTCTTTCAATCTTCATGGGGCTGATAGTGGAGGGTTCAAATAAAGGGTTTGAAAACAACACGGCACAATGTCTTTGTGTGAGTAGCAACAAAGCTTTTAGTGTTCCATACAGCTGGCCACTGGACGTGAACAGAACGGAGTTTGAAACTACTGATAAGGTTTTGCATTGTCCTACTGACTTCCACAGAAGGATGGATTGAATTCACCAAATAAAACAAACAAGGAGCGTTGCTGTTTCATATCTCTGCATTCCTATTTCGCTCACTTGTTCCATAGTGAACAACGTAGGGTGTCGTGTCAGCACTACTTGTATGCTATGTATTGTGAAGTGGTGGATGGCGCATGCATTGAAGCAGTGGGAAATACTTTTTCTATGAAAACCGCTATCATAGGAACACATTTTAACATGTTGTACCCATGGGGATCGGGAGGCAGACTAGACATAGCATTGGTCAGACATGTGTTTTACCCCGTGGGAGATTAGGGTTAGGCCTGGGTGAGGGTTAGACTGACTTCAGTGCAAATTGATTATGCTCAAATATGGACATACTGTAGGCGAGGGAGGGAGAGCTCAGCCCGAGAGAGAGAGAGATAGAGAGAGAGAGGGGGGAGGGGAGTGGAATGAAGAGACAATAAAATGGCTTTGTACAGGAACTTGCTGATGATCAAACGTCCATTGTCAGTGCAATAATTGGTAAATGCTAGGTGCATTTATCCAAAAAGCACTTTTCTTTCAACCACTACACCAATGGCTGAACCATGCAAGGCACCACCATTGGGACCATGCAGTTAGGGACGTGTCTTGCGCATGGACATATTTTGTGTGTGTGTGTGCATGGTTGACAGCTACTGTAGTCTGCTTCCATATGGATCAAGTGAATCGTTCTGTTGCAATATCAAGAACGTGCTCTTTTTCGTTAAAATAAATAAATAATATGTACTGGAATTTATTATTCAAAATATTCTTTCTTTGCGGAATGTTCCACTGCTTGTCAAAGCAGAGGCCTACTATTGTGCTGGGCAATTCCAGGGTACTGGTTGTCCAATTTCCTAAGTGTAAGGCAGTGTTGGTGAAACAAAGCATATGTTCTGCAAAAATAAAATGAGATGTCCAGGATATCTGTACTCTTTTATTAAATACCATTATATGTATGAAGTTCGAACAACCTACTGTCTGAGAAGCACTTGAGTAATGTTTACATGGAGTTACAGTATATGTTGTAATATTGACTATACTGTATTATTCACATCATATTGAACAATTAATTCTTGAATTAATTTTTGAATTAATTGAAGTGCTACAATCCAGATTCGAACCCCTACCTCAAAGTTGGCCAAATACTCTTGGCCAAGGGAGATATTATAGGGTTCAGTGCTACTCTGCTGTACCACAATTTTAATTTAGTTTGTGTCATTCTTAAATATCACATAAATATTACATTTAACAAGCAGTGTAAGCGAAAATAAAGCCTCACCCTAGAAGCCACCACATCTCATACGTAACGTAACATACTGTAGTACTGTAGGTTCAAAGACAAAAGGTGAAATGGTTTCATTATAATGAAATGTACCTCAATATTCGTCCATACTCCATTATTCATAAACATCTCAACGTGTTTGAATGGCCATTACTGCCAACCTGCAAACGTGCCTACTCAGCACTTCTGATCAGACCAATGTAAAAAAAAAAAGAAGAAGAAGGAAAAAAAAGCATGATTGATGCTGGAGGGAAACATGGAGAGAAACTGAGAAGAGCCGTTAGGATCAGCCAGACGTTCTGGAACGTAGAGGTTCAATAATGTTTGTCTGAGAGCTTTTTAATTTTACGGGATAGGAACTCTTACCAGCCACATTGGGACTCCTTCTCCCATACATTTGTATAACTCCAGGAATGTGGTAGGAGTTCAAATAAGCGCTGCCAAGAAAAATGGGTGAAGATTCTGAGAGAATCTACAGGGGAGTTTCTTTAACCTTCAGCCTTGTTCTGTCCATGTTTTTAAACCTCATGCTTCGCTCTACTATCGATGACTCTCTGCGTGTGCTGCCTTGTCGTATAGTATTTCATACCCCATATTAAATCAGCTTTGAGCATTTCATCTTCATAATCATACCGTGTGTTCATGAAATGCTTCAGATCATATGATTGAATAACATACAGTACAGTCATCGATAGCCCATATGCAAGTCATGACCATCTGGGGCTGATGAAGAAAGCACTTGGAGAAAATGAGTAAGTTTGCTTTCTGTCCAAAATGATGGTGTCATGTCTCTGGATCAAATTGACTGAGAGAAAGAAAAACTATTGAAAGCTATGTTCCTTGGGAAGCTATAGCATAATCAGAGATAGAGATAGAATCAGAGATACAGTTGTCTTGAGTGTGTGTCAACTGATAAGATATTATTCAATTTCTCAGTCAGGTACATAGCTGTCAAATTAATGAATTTGGACCAAGAGAGTCTACGGTTATGCATAGCAGTTTCTTGTTTTTTTCCCTTCAACATCAAATGTTGACATGCTGGTGGTGACAGATGAGCAAGAGATGTACTGGTTTTGTAACTTATTTTGTCTGCTTATTTACTTTGTGACTTAAATGCCTTGAGTTATGCGTGAGAGAAAGAGGTGCAAGCATTGTTTTCTGACACTGTCTGGTGTGGTTAAGTGCTCTAAATACAAATGTCTGGTAGACTTACAAAAAAATCAATCAATTTCACATTGGGACCGACTCCATGCAGAAACATGCTGACGCACCACTCTGTTCCATGTTGAGAGAAAAAAAATGTTGAACATTCCGTTAATCAGACTACCTAAATAGGCATTTCATTTTCTTTTTTAAATGTTCCATAAATTAATCAATTAAGTGATTGATTTCATCTTTCAAGCTCCAGCTTTGCAGACCTGCACTGACAGACCATTCCCTAGAGGGGGCAGTGTGGTCAAGCTAAACTGTACAATACTGTAGGCCTACTAGAGCAGGTATCACAGGTCACATATCAGAGAGAAAGTGTGTGTGTGTGTGTGTGTGTGTGTGTGTGTGTGTGTGTGTGTGTGTGTGTGTGTGTGTGTGTGTGAGAGTAAGACACGTGTGTGCACAAGAAGAGCAAGAGACATAAGAAGCGGGAGCATCTAACCTTTTGAAGTTTGAAGACTCAAAGGTGAGTCCTGCCCTCCTCCCCCGCATGACTCACCTTTGAGTCTTCAAACCATGATGTGACTCCCATTGGAAATTAATTGGGAGCATGCTAAACAGAGGATTCGGATGATTCAAGTGAGTCCTAGATGTGAATGAAGCCTTAGAGCACGTTTAGATGCTTCCAGGCTTATTCC
>OOFJ01041345.1:0-10657 GCA_900323375.1 Benthosema glaciale
GTGCTGTGTGATCACCAAATATAGATCTTTAATTTGCAATTACCTACATGCGTGTAGGTTCTCTCTATGAAACGTTATGAAGCGAAACGTATTCGCCGGTCGATCGCATGAATAAACCGATTTCCCGAACCTTACGTTTGGCTTGCTAACGATTCATAGAGAGAACCTACACGCCTGTAAGTAATTGCAAATTAAAGATCGGTATTTGGTGATCACGCAGCACTTTGAATTGTGAAAAACGGACGTAAACTCGCCGTTATATGGTTAAAACAAAAGACGTGTCCTTGGAGCTCCATGTGCCATGAGTAAAAAAAAAAGCGCACCACCAGGCTGCAGCGGGTCTCGGGTAAGGCTGAAACAATATAACGCTTGGCATAACGGGCATAGATAAGGGATCTCTTAAAGGCAATGGGATGTGCCACAGAGATTGGTGGAATTGCTGAAACGCCCAAACCACACCTATGCATAATGTAACGGGTGGCGGAGGTGTTTAAGCGATTTAGAATGGTCACCAAAATAACAATGTTAAGGGGGGAACGCCCGTTCCCTTAGGCTAGATGCGCTAATTGGGCATCTAGAAAGTTGCGACAACGATCGAGCCCACAGTGTCATTATGCACAGTCATTATGCACATACTGCACACACATAAGACACAACCAGATCGGCCCCAGACCCCAAGTGCAGCATAACCTTTTGGTAGTTACAGAACATACATTTATGGAAATAAATGCAGCGTTTGATCAAACAGGGAAACAGCAGCGTTGCAGTATTACAATAACATTGCTGCAGAGAAATAATGACATCCCCCGGTGAACGTTCATTACCCAGAGTGAATGAGGCGAGTGAGGGAGAATAAATCAGATAAAGAGAAATACTATAGAGAGGTGAGGCAGAGAGAGAACCAGTTAACAAGTCAGATCACACCTTTATTCACTGGAGCAAGGAGGAAAAAAAGGTAAAAACAGAGTGGTAGCATCTCATGTGCGTGCGTGTAACTGTTCCTTTGTGTCCAAATAGAGTGGAGGGAAAGATCATGCCATAAGAAGAGACGTCAACACCTCTCCAACACTGATACCTCTCAACACCTCTCCTTTATCATCTTCTTCTTCAATACTAGGGCAGTGTAGAGAGACGGGATCAACCCAGGGAAGATAAGACAGTTTACCCGGGCATACTACCTGAACTGAAGATGTTGCAACACAGTGTTGACACTGGTCAGCTGCAGATGCACACCGGCATCTTTTCATCTATTCATTTGCATAATTTATAGGGTTAATGAGACTCGCCCTCAAAAATCGTTTCTGGTCTTCTTCAGCTAGATGGGATCAAACACCGGGAAGTTGAGAACACCCATCAGTCTGATAAATAGCTTGTGAAAGTGCTACAAAAGACACTTATATCAAACCAGGGATGGATCTTAAGGATTCCAGACTATTTGGCTGCTATCACCATTATCATTAAATACACCCTCCCTCAGTCAAATTACGTCCGTTGGCAGTCCCATTTTTCACAGGTCCAGACTGAAAAATAGTAGCCATTGGCAGAAAAGAGTGATAGTAGCATTGACTGTTTCATTCAGTGGAATTAAACAGAGGTCAAGTCCGTTTTATACCAGTTTATAATCTGCACAATTATCCTCTCAGTCACAGGTCACTGAAGTGAATTACACAAATTACAAAAACCTATTACCAATACACAAACAAGATTGTTGTGATACAATGCAATACAATAAAAATAGTATATAGCATACCATACCATACAATTCAGAACAAAAACTGTAGCCAGTAGTCATACAGTATAGTCATACTGTCCATTAGGCAAATTATTTTACTGGGTTTTCTGTACAGTACAGGCCAAGGCAAACTATCACTTCCTTCCTGGACTACATCCACGCCCTCCCCTCTCCACAAGGTTGGGTAAGTGCAGCAAAGCATTATGGTAATTGTAGTACTCCAGCAGCGAGACCAGTGTCCATGACATCACAGACACTTTGAAATACTAAAATATCTAAAAACACATATTACCCACATAAAGACCCCAGGAAAGTGTTTCTTGTCTCCCAAAAATCATTACAATAAGATCTGGTTGCAAAAGGGATGAGGTGGCCCTTTAAGGGGAGCAAATCCCCAGTCTGCCTGAGGCAATCTGTGTCAAGTAACAACGATCAGAACACACAGGCAGGAAGTCAACATGCAGGTACCAAAAGTCTTTACTGCAGGTAACACGGTACGGGTGCATGCAAAAAGACAAACAAGCTGGCCTGGCAGGCAGAACTGGCAAACAAGTAGAGATAACAGACTGACAAGAAAATTCTTTGAGAACAGTAATGGCTATTAGACGCTAGAGGGCACTCACGCTCCTGGAAAGTACTGCCTGAAGCCTTGACCAAGCGGCCATATTTGACGAGTTGGGAGTGCATATGTGTTAATTGCGCTGGCATTACAATCCCTGGGCTTTTGCGCCAGTGAGTGTTTTCCTGGCCAACACTTGTCTTTGATCACAGTCCAAGAATGGTTTTGCTCCTTGGGGTGTTCACTGTTTGTACAGTCAGACTTTGCCACAGTGGCGGTCCTGTATTCTCGTTTCCCCACATAAGCTGTCCTGTGTTGAATTTCTGTCTGCATATCCTCCAGAGAAGCTGATTAATCCCGTCTCCTCCAATCAGTCTCTCCTATCTGACATCAGCCATATCATTCAGGTAGCCCATAACCCACGTCATGACCCTAGGGTCCGATCAACTAACTAAAGCACCAAGAGGGAATTTCCTAATTTGATATAGGCTAATTACATCTCCCCTTGATCAAACCGGGATGTTCGTTTTGGACCGTAACATTAGACAGCACTTAGCCCCCTGCCATCTGCTCACTGACTACTGGGCAGCCAAAAATTCCCAGCATAGATACAGGATGATAAGAAACACACATTAATGTGTGCATTCTTTTTTATTTAACTACTCATTCTATGTAAATCTTTGACGCAGTAGCAGACTGTTCAGCTTAAAGGTGATATAAAGGCACTTAACCTGTCAGCTTAACCAAATTGTTGTTATAATTCCGTAACATGCCACTGAAGAGAATAGGATAATTTAAGGGCGGCTCCTCTATGTATGTGGCTGACTAGTTGGCCACTAATGGTAAATTATTAAATGCTTGCTGTATCATTAACATTTAACCATTCATGCAGCAAATCAGTTAAAATTGTGGTGACGGTTCTATTCTTAGCATGCTAGCAAGGGAGTGTGTTATGGGTTCTTGATATTTGTATATTTGTGTGATGATTTCTTGTCATAGCTAAGTTCAATCCTAAATTGGGGCTGTGTCCCCGGGTGTGTTCACTTATCGTTGATTGTGTTTGCCCGTTGTTTGACCTTTATATATACCTATCTGATGTGCTGCTATTCAGTATACCTGACGAAGGCCACAGAGGCTGAAACGTTGTGTGTTTTTTCCGCTCTGGTAATAACATTTTTTTGGGGGAGCTTTTAAAACTGTGTGCAGAATTCCTCCTTTTTCTACAGTGTAATGCAAACATCCATGGCTATACAAGAGCGGGCTCAAATAAGCAGCAAGACATTTGGCTTAATTTGCTAACCTGGGCGTAAATGCAGTGTATATTAGTGTATTGATACGTCAATTCTGAAGTACGATTCATGAAAGAGGGTGCAGAGCTGTAATTTGTGTGGATCACAGGTGTATCTCATTTTTGTTTGCAAGTCAACAAGCGCCTGTGTAGATCATTTGCATGCAGGGGGTTATACCAAAACAACAATACAACAGTACACTACAGAAACAGGAGATAGGCTCCTGCCATATGGGTCTCATGGCTCAGCAATTAAGGCTTGCTTACTTACTTATCTTTATCCAGAGAGAGTTAGGTAAACAAGGTAACACAGACACATCAAATGCAAAGTGTATGCCTGAGTAATATAGGATCATAGGTAAACCAAGAACCTATAGCATCAGTCTAAAGAGTATAATAAAAATCACACCCGCGTGAAGTGAGGGTCGATCTTATCATCATAAATCATCTAATTCCGGCCAATCAGAATTTGCATCCTCACCTTACCTTCGTCTTCAATGTTTGTGTACTGGACATAGCTGGACATAGGGGGGGCGCTCACCCCTCATAGGACATCTCTCTCTCTCTCTCTCTCTCTCTCTCTCTCTCTCTCCCTCTATATATATATATATATATATATATATATCTCTGAGCCTGGCATCTGTCTAAATAAAATTATATCTAAATTACATATTAACCTTTGCAAAGACTGAACTGATCATCAAGGCTAGGTCAAGTGCTATAAGATTCAATTATTCCTGCATGTCCAACCTTGCATGCATGCATCCGTCTGTGAATGTGCGTGTGTGCGTGCGTGCGTGCGTGCGTGAGTACGTGCGTGCATGAGTGCATGAGTGCGTGCGTTGTGTGTGTGAGATAAGAGTATAAGATAGACAGCACACATGGCAAGCAGGCAAACGGCCGTATGGATATGTATTGTCAAAAACAATGAAACAGGCTCCAAGCCAGCAGCAACGATAAACAACCAAGCAGGCAGGAGACTGCTGCATGGCTGAGACCACAGACATATAAACGTAGACGCCCTCTCCGGCTCTGGAACGCGTTTGTTCGTAGGAGGGCAACATTTTCCCAACATTCTTTGCGAATCATAAGAGGGCAGGGGAGGGCACTTGCAAAGCTTCCGCGTGCGTCAGTGCCCTCTTTCCATATTTGGTCAAGAGGGCAAAAACTTTCCCGAGATTCCTTGCAGCGCATCTGATAACTCCCAGAAAAGATGCGCTGTGATTGGCCAGTAATCACTTGAGTGACAGCGTGACGTAGCGTGACGTAGCGTTCCGTCGTACTTCCGCCCTCCTATGCACAAACGTCGCTCCAATGGACTACAGCGGCCAGTGAGGCGTCTATATTTTATAAGACCACATATCACACCAATACAAGAAACCACAGTACTGGGAGCTGATGGTAGGTGTGGCCACAATTTACAATTTAGGCATTTAGCAGACGCTCTTAATCCACAGCGATTTACATTAAGCATGAACAAAAGATAAACATGACAATAAATCATATACATACAAAGTAGTAAATGTGAATCGCACATAAGCTAAGAACGTAACAGTAGGTAATCTATATAGGCTAATTAAACTATGCATATATACAGTATACTATATAGTGCTATATTTACTTGAAAGAGCTATAAGTCTACATAAACTGTTATCTAAGTCTACATAAAAATGCTATCTAGGATACATAGGTTGAGACTTTGCATACGCCTATAGGAGGTCCAGGCTAGGGCAAGTAGTACTGCAAGTGCTATGGCCTAAGATGGAGTCTGAAGAGGTGCGTTTTCAGTGACTCCACCTCAGCATCCATCTCCCAGGGGTTTGGCACAATGTAAAGGGGACAGACTCCCGCATGTTACCGGCTGATACCGACAATAAGCCACTCCCGACCTACTTACTTTATACATTGAAATCCATGTGTAGACAATGTAAGTATTGCCATAAACTGATGACACCAAATAATCTGATTTCTTGTTTACTGTGGGCATACCTGTTATCCTGAGCTCATTGGTGACAGCGATGGTGTACCAGTCTTCTAAAGGAATAGTTCTAGACTGGAAGGAAAAGGAGAGATGTTATTGGTGTTAACATACACGTGCACACACGCACGCACGCACGCACGCACGCACGCACGCACACACACACAGCGGTGTAACAGCTTAATGGAGCTGTCATATAAACCTTGTGACATGGCCTTTACCTCTGGCCTCGTCGTAAAGAGTACAGGACACAGAACAACATTGCATGGTGACCTCTGGCATCTACTGGCTGTCTGACTGCAGGTTCCGAGCCATGACCTTTAATAAAAGTCAGAGTGGTCATAAAAAAACGATCATAAAAAGATACCTTTATACCGCAGCATTACAAAAACTGTAAGTGATAGGGGAGGAGAGAGAGAGAAATAAGGATGGTAGGCGTGTGCGTGCGTGCGTGCGTGCGTAATATGTGTTGATTTGTAAAGAGTCTAATACTATCCCCATGAAACCTAATGAGTCGCACCACAGTTGCAATGGAACACTACCTTCCTTCCAGCACACAAACACACACTCAAAGACAGTATTGAGTGTATATGTGGTTTAGACAGTTATTTCTGGTCAAGTGGCTCCTTGGGCAGCCTTGTGTTGCTGATGTGTAGAACAGTAGCTAAAGGTCTAGAGCAGCGATAGTTGAAGG
The DNA here is from genome assembly GCA_900323375.1 of Benthosema glaciale. Classification (NCBI taxonomy): domain Eukaryota; kingdom Metazoa; phylum Chordata; class Actinopteri; order Myctophiformes; family Myctophidae; genus Benthosema; species Benthosema glaciale. The sequence goes on from OOFJ01041345.1 coordinate 6,252, forward strand.
ATTATGTAAAATTATCTATACTGTTTTTTTTTATCTATAATAATGCATTATGTGCAAAGTAAACAGGTATCCATCCACTGTTGTTAACATTTCCATACAAAGGAACCTGCAATCAGTCAGCGTCTTTCTCGCATAATAGTAATTTTCTGTTGTATAGATTGCATGCGTGACCAGATTGTCTTTCTGTTATGGGCTACTCTGCCTTGCCAAAAGGGACAATTAAAATGCAGTTGCACATGCTAGATGAGTAAATTAACCTCTTGTGGCTCATTAGATTATAAAATGTAAACTGGAGAATGACTGTACATGACATCTCAGAGATGCACAAAACAACATTGAACAAACATGAAGCTCTTTTAACAGCCACCTCTTTGTTGGATGCAATTCAGTCAGAAATCTGCGCAGCCTTATTATTATTATTATTATTTGCCTCATTGGGAAAGCTTGGCAAGCTGTTCATCTGTTTTTACGTGGCGTTAACAGTGGTGATAAAAATGGCCTGAGATCACAAAATTGAGAGATTCTCGTATTCCTCTAAAATTCTATCCACATAGTAGCATTACACACAGTACATCAAACATTACCCAACATCTCAGGAGAAAATGTCACGCCCCATCTCCAATTATCATTTTGTTGCATGCCTCATCAGTACATCATCATTCGAGTACCTCCACACCCCACATCACACATTCGTTGGGCACGTTCTGAAGAAACGCTCTCAGAATCTGCTCGGTTTTCTCTGAGTGCTCTGGCGGTGATGTCATACTGCGCACTGTTGATTTACGAACAACAACACACCTCGCCTGTGGAGGGTGTAATGTATTGTTGCTTTGCGTCTCACTGCTTCCCACACCTGCCTAATGTACCGGGTATCAGATAATAACAGTTTACTGGCACTGGCAGTAGCATTAGCCTTGTCTAGAACACATTTAGCAATATTTGCCTCTTCCACCATTGTTGTTTTCATCCGTATTCAAAGTCAACACCCTGGGGCCTGGACAACTTCTGAGTAGGGCAGGTGCATCTTGGTAGGGTGCACTGACCGCACTTACTTTTCGAAATGGCATGCAATGCACCAACGACTCTGAATTTCCAAACAACTGGAGAGCCAACTGGAGAGCCACTTCACAATCAGTAACCCACTCCACTCCTGCAGAGATTCAAATAGGCCTTTAAAGTATCCTACAGTCCTGCCATAGTGACTCACAAACATAATCTGGTACACAATCAAGGGCAACTTCACTCCACTGTACAAGCCCATGGCGCTATGGTACAGGATATAATCCATTACTTATCCCGTAGGTTGCCTCATCATCATCATTATTATTCCAAAACAATAATTTAGTACAAATACATTGGGGCATGCCCTACCTCCCTCGAAAAAGTATTTTTCTGGCATGTGATGCAGGCGTTATAGGATTGCCCACCTGCCCCTGGCAAGTAAATAAAAGATTCAGGCAGGTGGAGTTTGCTTTCAGGTTGCCCGACTGAGCAAGTGCTCGTTTGAGAGGGGACTCAACCGTCTATAAACACAACACAGGATATCTGTCTAAACACCTGAACGTGCCAGAGCACTCTGTCTTAGCTGTTCTGTGGAATGTAAAATCAGAGCACTGTTTACCTATGTGCCGTTTTCAAAAAATATATAATATAACAAGTGTGAACCCATAGTCATATCCATTTCAGGTATGACAGTTCTTTCCACACAGTTACTTTTCAGGCAAGTGGGCATGACCCTTGGGCAAGTAGAACATGACCTGTGCCCCTGAGACCTTAGTGTCACCCCCCGCATGTGATGACAATATGTTTTAGGTTTTGGAAGTGTATGAAAAGGGTCCAAGGGACGATGCAATACTGGACTTACAATTCATGTTGGTTGGCATGCTAGTAGCATTCAAAGGGGGCATGACATGTTAACTAGCCATTGAGGTACTGTCACACTATTCTTAGAACTTTATGGTACAGTATAGTGTGCAACTTAGAAACTCTCAGGGATTGGCTCTAAAATTTGAGTAGATAAACAGATCCCTTGACTCCAGTAAGGTAGCCAAGTGAGATTTACTGTAATTAGCATATATCTAACTTAATAAACACATTTGCTGCAGCACTGTACCAGCCACTACACCAGGCCCTCTGAGGTTGCCAGGCTAATTAGCCATAGAGCAGTTAGTCTAATTTGCGAGGTGCATTACAGTGTGAAATACACCTGACTGAATCCAGCAGAATATCCACAGAGACCTGCTGTCCAGGGTTACAATGTATCCAGCATGGGAACTTGGCAAAAATCAGCTCAACATTCATAAAAACAACATTTATTGAAGTATAGATCAAACTGTTCATGGAGCCATGCCCTGTAGGCCAGCTGTATGCAATCAATGCTGTGCGGTGTCAAGATGTGCTTAATTTGATACCGCAGCTGTGATTGGGCCCAGGGCAGCGCTGCAGATTCATTTATATTCTATAGAGGAGAATGAGATATATAAAATCACGATTAACAGCTTCAACCTGTGTATCTGTTTCTCTTTCGGCATAACTTCACACTAGCAGTGACAAAGTGACAGACTATAAGAAGGAATTTTGCACAAACTTACTTTTCAATGTAAGCAAACTAACAACATTCAGAAGTAACTTTACAGAAAAACAAGTGCAATGTCGCTTATAATAAGCACACATGGTAACACTGCCTGTAACCTGGCTATAAATCGGTCATTCATTTTTCCCATATGATTTACAAAAATATTTATATGAATTAATTTAAGACTAGAATCAAGTAATCCAGGATCCTGGAGATTCATGACCATAAAACCATTGATTCTGTTAAAAAAAGAAAAAACAATAAATAATGATATGATATACTACATTTAATTGCGAACGCAGTGAGCCTTCTATGTAAGCCAGGCAGAACATGTCTGTCTGTCTGTGTGTGTGTGTGTGTCACGCTGTGGCGTCACGCTGTGGCCACGCTGTGGCGTCACGCTGTGCTGACTCGCCACCAGAGGGCACAGTTAGACCAAACCAAATATACAAAATAATTTTGACGGACTTCAAATACACTGCGTTCGCTTCACACGTTTACATGTCTTACTTGTAAATACCCTTTGTTTTAGCAGTGTTAATATTCTCTCTCTGGCAGTAACTTCGCGCATGGACTCCATCAGACTGGCCAGGGGGAGGCAGTATAGAGACCAGGATTACACTGCATGTTTTTTGTGAGAGTATCTATTCTAGGCCGGGGGACACAGAGAACATGCAAACTCCACACAGAAAGCCCTGGCTTTTGCCAACCCCACCTAGGGTATGGGCACTGATGACACAGAGGGAAAGGACGTTCAGGGTTGAGGCAGCGTTCCCTGAGCGGGTTCCAAAGGCGGAGATGGACGCAAACTCTACATTTATTTTGGTAATCACCCTCTCAACGCAGCGATTGGAAAACTACATGATGACACTGAGCCGCGGCATCCCGTTAGTCCGACCTACGTGGCCGGTTAAGAAGACTGAGGTTAGGGTTCCACCTATATGTGGCCAGTTAAGACTGAGGTTAGGGTTAGCGACCTAGGTGGCCTGCAGTTAAGACTGAGGTTAGGGTTAGCGACCTAGGTGGCCTGCGGTTAAGACTGAGGTTAGGGTTCCACCTATATGTGGCCAGTTAAGACTGATGTTAGGGTTAGGGACATACCGTCTGTCAAAAACTACTTAATCTACTTAAACTCAATGATGTCCACACCATGCAGAGGCAGCATAACAAATCACATTCAACCCAGATTTGGCTCAAACAAGGAATTAAATTGTTCTCCTGCTATGCCACAAAATGTGGAACACCCTTCCTCTGTACAGTAATAAAGGAGCACTTACAGGTGGCTGCATTTTGAAACTGGCTCCAGTAAAAAGTCAAAGCCTATTCAAGACCCCCCACACATTCTAAACCTTTGTAATTATGTTTTTGTTGTATATTGTAAATGTGTCTGTTATTCAATGTTTCGATGAATTGAGTACCTACAAAGGATCCCAATGTAAACACCTCAGCTTTCTTTGGTTTATTGAAAATACTCTTTTTGTCTCCTTTTGTTGAATTGTACTTTCCTGTACTGTACTTTTTTTTACAAACTGCTAATAAAGTAGTCAATCAATCAAGCAATAGGCCTACTATCCAGTGGTCATGTCAGGGTTCCTTGAGGGTGTTCTAAATGCATAAGTATTCTTGAAATTAAAAAGATAATTTCATCCAGGAATGACACCATTGTTTTTGTTTTTTCTTTGCACACACACACACACACACACACACACGCACGCACGCACGCACGCACGCACGCACGCACACATACATACACACTATTCCAGGCATCCATTCCTGCCGAGGGCAGATCTGCTACTTTTTATACTTTTGTGCAACAGTGTAGTAATTTACG
>OOFJ01041345.1:10677-20760 GCA_900323375.1 Benthosema glaciale
AAATATTCCTTTTGCACACACACACACACACACACACACACACACACACACACACACACACACACACACACACACACACACACACACACACACACACACGCGCGCGCGCGCACGCACGCACGCACGCACACATAATAAAATCTGCTATAAATACATTGTAGTGTCGCATTTTTTTTTCTGCTCAAAAAACATGCGTCACTCACAAGAAGAGATGCGTCATAATTAAACACAGGTGCTTACAGCTCCGTCTCCGATAGAGCACTACTTTAATCATTTTCATAAAATCATCATAAAATTATCATTGCCTTAGTCATGACAATGCTAATTTATGTTTGTTTTTTTATTTATGTTCCCATACAGTTCCTACCAGTAACCTTTCTCGAGCAAATGAAGTGAGTAAAGTGACTTCAGTTCACTTGATGCCAGCATGGCCATGCCCGACCTGTTGTAGGAAGAGCGAAGCGGCGGGATGGCATCCAGAAAAAACTAATATGGTAGGCCTACCAGCAGTAGCCTACTCTCTACAGTCTACACCAAACAGCTTAATGCAAATGAAAACAAAAATCATAAACTCACCTCTTAATTGGCGCTGAAAAAACACTGGTTCTCTCCTGACAAATTCGCTGGTCTCAAGTTGCATTCACTCACAGACTCAAACAGTTGGAGATGAAGATTTTAAAAGTGGCGCGAGGCTCGACTTCTCTCAACTTCTCTCTGCTACTCAGACCAGACCACAGACAGTAAGTAGCCTATCTATGGTATTGCTCCGCCTCAGGTAGTTATCAAGTAGACTAGAGTCCCTCCGCTGGAGGAAATAGTCCCTTCTTGGTCCAACAGGCTAGCCTAGCCTGGCATTACATAGCCTGATAGCCCCCAGACTAATATCACTAATCTGCCCAGGGATTTTTTTTCCTGTGGGAGATTGGGCTGGTTTCCAGGCTACCAACAGGCAGCAGTTAGACCCCCCTCTCGTTATTTCTATACTGTACGCTTTAAATATATATATTTTTTTGAGTGGTGCAACCACTCCAAGGCCTTTTTTTTGCATAAGACAAGTGTATATTTGTGTGTTTAAAGGAGCATTCAGTGATTTGGGTGATTTGGGGGAAAAAAACGGTCCGCCCCAGTAACAAGTTGTGCACATGCACACGCTCTACAGTGGGGGGGAAGTGCAACAGGCCAACAGCACGTGCACCAAGGCCCGACCCCACTCGAGCATGATTGGAGGAAGGCCCCTCTCATCCTGATTGGATGAAGGCTTTCATAAAAGGAACTCCTTATATGGTCAGCACACTATACCTGGGAGGATTATCCAAAAAAAGAGAAAAAATAAGTGATATTTAAATTAAGTGAAATCACTGAATATACCTTTAAATGTTTTGATGAATTGAAAATGGAGGACAAGTCTTGCTTTTTCTGGTTTTATTCTCTTCGCAGATGTTGTATTGACATGATGCTACTTTCCTTGAACTGTAGCCACTAGCCATGCATTCTGCAAACTGTTAATGAAATTCGAAATCGATCGGCCGACCAATGAATGAATGAATGAATGAATGAATGAATGAATGAATGAATGAATGAATCAATCAATCAATCAATCAATCAATCAATCAATCAATCAATCAATCAATCAATCAATCAATCAATCAATCAATCAGTTAGAATTTAACAGAACATGTCCATTAATGCCCATATAGATATTTTGCCCATGCCCATATATGGGTATGATGCCCCTTTTGTTCACGTATGGAGCTGACTGATTTGTTTGTGCCTGATAACACACATTGAGAAAACACACTCACAAAAATAACAAACGCAAGCTGTTCCTATTCGGTATTGATAAGCTTTGTTCAGTAATGATCTAGAGAAAACAGTTTAAAGTTTAAGGAGACGTCAAAACTGTGCTTTTCATCTTTTTTTTCTTTTCGTTTTGTATTTTTTTTCCTTTTTTTCCTTTTTGTGCCTTAAATTTATTGATAGTTACAGTGAAGACGGACAGGGAAGAGGGGGGGGGGCATGAACGGGACTCGGAACACGTGACTGCAGGCCAGAGCCTAGGCTATATATGTGGCATGCGCCTGGACCACTATGCCAACGGGCACCCATATGGACTGTATGATTCAAATTATTGATGTATTGATGAATGTCTGTATGTCCGAGCACGGAAATCTGCAACACATTTCTTGACCGTTTCGGTTCCTGGGAACCCCCACATGGTAGGCCTACAGTTGCACCGCTCACTTCACACAGGTGTGATTTTTACCTTTCATTGGCCTATAGACAAGTACGTAGCTACTGTAGCACCATCTCACTGAGCAGAGGAAGTTGGAAAATGTACACGAAAACAATAGCCCTTTCGGGCTTGAATGCCATTTGTGCCTTACAAATGTTTAGAACAGTGGATGTCAAACTACTGAATTTCAGGGACCTCCGGTTTGATTTGTATCTTTGAGACACAAATCTTGCAATGTGAAATCCTCTGTGTAACTTGAACTCTGAGACTCTGAGAAAATGGAGCCAAATTGCAGTTACCACACGCTGAGAACCACTGTTAGTTAGAACCACTGTTTAAGTGAGAAACATTGGTTGTCAAGCTATAGCATGTTGCAGCGTGCCACGTCTTATGGAATGATGTGTGAAGGTCACACGTGATGTGAAACAGCACTCCATCAGTCCCTGATGTCTAATTACTTCACAGAACCCTTACTCAACTTTCTAATAATGGACCCATGCAGGGTACTGGGGCAACCCACTCATGTCTGACGCTGCATGAGCTAAGAAACTGGAGCTGTGTTAAATAATGTTAACACACTGCCAATGATTGATGGCACTATTAGGATGTGGGATCTATTAAATCTATAATTGAGTTGATGTTGCGTCCGTAATGAGCTTTCGCTGCCAGTTCAATCATAACGCAACGTAAAGCGCAGCATCATATCGAGGCGCATAGTCAAGAGGAGATGGGTTGGCAGTACATCACAGCATCCTTTTTTTGTCACCTATCCATGAACATTTTCAGCAATGTTTATACTCCACAATTTAGTCTTGGTTATCAATTTCCACTCTGTAATGTTTTTTATCCACTCATGCTATTTGCTGTCAGGCTAAGATGGCTGACATTCATATTTAAACATCCTTACCTGGAAAAAAGAACAGGACCGAGCTAACAATGTCGCCCATTGGATTGTGAAGGTTTTGAAGCCCCAATTTAGGCAAATGTGTTGGTAATTTGCAGCCACAATTGACCTTATATGGATTGTGTAGCCACCTAAAGTGCCTATATTTTACTCTAAATGGGACAATTATTTACAAAATAAACATGTTGTATTGAAGAAGATCGAAAAAAGAATATAGCTTTAATGAAAACATAAACTCATTAGGAAAATGTTTACCGAGGTAATAAATCAAGTGAGAAGTAGGGCATTTTCCCACTGACTTCCAGAACGGGAACTCTTTTTGCAGCCACAGGAGTCAGACCCCGATGGCCTTCTACTTTGGGCCACTTAGCATGTGAGAAAGAATTAATCATTACCTTCCATCTACCCAGCTAGTCTGGCTGGGCCAACTCCTCTCCATTTTGGGTTACTGTCCCTCTAGGCCTATCTTTTGTCTTTTATGTTTGCTTTGGATATTCAGTGGTGAAAGTACTCAGATTCTGCAATGTGCTATTGGTTGATGTATGTTTTTCAATAACAAATAATTTAAATCTACAAAGCTATTAAATATGTTTTTTTTTTTTTTAACTGGATTAAAAAGTACAACATTTGCCCCTGAGATGTAGTGGAGTATCAGTACAAAAAGTCAAATGAGTTTTAAATACTTAAATAAATGTACTTTCCATTTTTACACCATGGCAGTGTTTTTCTTGCAAATATAAACGCTTAAAGCTGCCCACTTCAATCGAAATGGTTGAACGACAAAGGCGTATTAACTAGATCTGTATTATGATTGGATTCTATTAGATTGTATCGTTTTGTATATGTATATACTCTGACCTTGCCATGGTGAGATGCTCTGAGGAAGCCTATTTGAGATGAAATGCATCAGCTTTGTGATGCAATAAATAGTGATTTGTATATTTCTCCGCTCGTCTTTTGGATGTGCTTCATCAACAGCGTTTTCTAATGACCTGTTCTGTTCTCCCCGCAGGCATCACCTGTCTCATCTCATCTCCTCTTATTAACTCTACCTCTTACCCTGAAAGCTTTGATGATTAAAAAAAACGGTCTGCTTGTATGCCTGCGTTTGTGTGCACCATGCAGATCCCTCCTGGTGCACATGTGCTCTCTGTGTGCACGTGCATATCGTCGCTGTCGGGCAAAAGCCTTATCTCCATAATTTCGAGTAAACGTATGTTTTTTTTTTCTCCACAGATTAATGCTGTTCGACATTTCATACTTCATCATATGACTGTGCAAACATTGCATTGAAAATTGCAAACATTGATGATCTACAGTACACACTCTACATGCTATTTTGGCTGTAAAAAAGAAAAAGAAACTCAACTGAACAGATTTAGCCTATAATGAAATGCCTAAAATAGGGACACCAGGTTGAAATTGATTAAGTCTGTCTGTGGTTTGTATGAATGTTTAGCCAATGGAAAGTATTGGTAGTACATACATACATACATACTGCTAGGTTATTTTTTCCATTTTCTGAAAAGGAACAGTTTGGATTATTCAAGGTTTCCACCAGTCAGCAACGATATGTATTGTCTCTTCAGCTCAGGATTGACCATTACCTACCATTTATTGCAAAGCTATTGCGTTTAGTTTGGCGGTGTGGCTCTGCTCATGTGATATTACAGATTACCTGTAATGTGCAACGTACAGGCTGAGATCACAAACATATCAACTTCAATTGTATGCCATAACAAAATAGACACATATGATACATATCACATTTAAAAAACAATCCAAAGATCACATTATAATCACAGAGTCACCCATTACAGAACTGGATACCGCGTACAACCCATAAATATTGGAATCACAGAATCCCGATTACAGAACTAAATGCCACAGGGAGAAGGCAGAGGAGGCGGAGGGAATTTGAATGCTGACATCCGAACTACCGACTCGGCTAGCATGTGTTGAACGGAGAACAGTGACTGCTTAAATGGACCGCCTAATGTACTGTGGGGCGTGTCATGTGTGTGAGTTAGCTTGAAGCGAATGAGAAACATACAGACTGTTTAGTGGGAGTATACCTGTATATGAATGAACTATTAGCAAATGGCGGGTGGGGGGTACGGGGAGATACAAGAAGAAGTATTCTCCTGCCTTCCATGTCGTAATGAACTATCGCTGCACTGGATTCTGTAGGCATGTTGCACCAGGTGGAACGTGTAGACAGACAGACAGAGACAGACAGACAGTACATGTGCACCAGATCCCTCTTGGCTGAATAATTGGGGTTGATGGATGTGGTTGCTGTGCCAAGTAGTCAGTCCATCTAGCTTGCTGTCTGTGAGGGAGGAAAGGTCAAGAAGTCAAAGACAACACAAAGAACCGAAAGACCGACTGGATGGAACATGAGCAATCGTTCACTTCATACAATAGAATGGAATAGGTTTCCGAATGGGCAGGTTTCTGAACTGAAAATGAAGGCTGAACCCGCACACTCATCTGCTCCAATTTTTATCCATTATCCATATAGCCCGCCAATGAGATGCAGATTGTGTTGAAATGGTACGACCTTATAATGAGCATTAGTGACGACCAATTCTAAAATATATATTATAGTTGAAAATAGTGAAGTGTTCCTTTATGAGGAGTTTAATGTAGTAGGAGTTTAATAATATATGCATGCGTGCGTGCGTGCGTGCGTGTGATGAGCACTCTGTGTGATTCCCAACACATTAGCTGTTCTTATCAGGGGGTTTTCCGGGTGTGAAAGACTGCAAGCATGATCACATCCATCCATCCATCCATCCATCCATCCATCAGTCCATCCATCCATCCATCCATCCATCCATCCATCCATCCATCTCTTCTCGTTCTCTCTCTCATCTTCTGACCTCTTGTCCTCTGTTCTCACTCTCGTCCTCTACTCTTCCCCTCCCCTCATTCTATCATTATCTCTCTCTCTCTCTCTCTCTCTCTCTCTCTCTCTCACACACACACAGTGTGAGCGGTAAGGCTCCCAACAATGAAACAGATGGCTGTTCACTGCTTGGCCAAGGACCCTTTCTTACAGCCCACACATACAGTTCAACAAACACACACACACACGTCTGTGTGTAGTCTGTGCGTGTGCGTGCGTGCGTGTGTGCGTGTGTGTGTGTGCGCGCGCATGCGTGTGTAAGTGTGCATACATCATATGAGTGCCAGCTTTGCTGACTGGGTTCACCTCCATCAATAAAGAGCCCTCCTACAGCACACAGTCACCTTGTGCCCAACAAAGATGTCTTACCGCATTAATGCGTTCCACTCACTTACTTACACACCATGGGTCTCAAACACACATACAATAGATCCACATTGCTGAGCCTAATAAAGTACACTTACTACAGCAGTATACTGGTACAGGTAGCATTATAAAATACGTAATTCAATTCAACTTACTACACCATAGCTATAGTATGCAGATCAGTGGTTCTCAAAGTGGGGTCTAGGGACCAACCCAGGGGTCCTTGAGGGGGGCCGCAGCAAAATTTGTTAATATAGCATCAAATCTGTTAAACAACTTAACCTATATAAATCGGCTATTTGAAAATAGACAAACTACAAGCTCAGAATGGCCCCCTTTCCAATATTGAACCGGTTCAGTTCTTTTCCCCCACCTAATATGGAACCAGTTCAGAATTTCCACTGAAAATGTATTGGTTCAGAAGTCTAAAAGTTAGATAGGAACAAGTTATTTTGGTGGACAAGAGGCCAATGTGTGGCAATGCTATTTTCATAAAATCTTGAAAAACGTTTAAAATGTTTCAAGAATGCTAAGTTGTTAACTACACAAATCTCTTATGAGAGTCCCTACTCCCTGGCAAAAAATATTTTGAGACTGGGGTCTGTGGACAAATACATATACATTCATCATTCTTGACATTTGAGAACTACTGAAATAACACATAGCTATAAGGTAGTATTATAAAATGCAGAATTTAACTGCATCACAGATTCATCACAGTTCAATAAAGCAGGTAATTCATTACATGTTGAATGAACCACTGGTATTCAGGACCCAGTCAGGCAGAAAATGTGGGTGTCTGTCTATACCGTTTGCATCATTTTCATAAGGTATCCGCCGGTGTCCGTAAAGTGTAATGCTTTAGTTTTCATAACAAAACCGGGTCAGCAGTGTTTTCAAATATCTCCATTCAGGGGTTAAAAAATACGGCATCAGGCATCAGTCATCAGTGTGGAATTGGCCAGTGATATTGTTAAATTTAGGTCAAAAAGATGATAAAAACACGAAAGAACACAAAAATATTGCGCGCACACGCGCTATGGGGGCCCAAAAACATTACTGGCCCAGGGGCCCTTGTGGGGGTTAATCCGTCCCTGGCATTGTCCCGCATGCAAGGCGTATTCAGATGTAACTATGAACTGTAGTCTAGCCCACATCTCATGCATGCAACTCTCGCTTGGTTCCTCATCAGCGTCGGCGAGGAGACGAGGAGACGATCAAAGGGGACAAACGATTCCCTCATTGCTTCTGTGGCAACAGAACCCAGGCAGCAGCAGCCACACAGATTCACGAAGCATAGGCCTCAAGCATTTGGCAGCATTAGGCAGCTGACAGGCAGAGCTGCATGCGCTGAGAAAAAGCCAAATTAAGAAAGGCAGAGCAGAAGAGAATGTATATACTGACTCGCTGTACAAATACGACTTGTTCTTTCACGGCCAAAAAGTTTCAAGTTTGGAGTACTTGCTAATTTGTGCCTCCATAGAAGATATGAAAGTAAAGCCACTCAAAGGAAAGTAGAACAGAGCAGAGCTGGTATGCTCTTAGATGAACACAACTTCCAGGACCAAAGCACTTAAAGGGCTTATGTTTTGTGAATTTAAACATCCAATGAAAGATTGTGTGGGTGAGACAAAAGGAAACCCTGAAGGGTTTATACATCTGAACCCAACAATAAAAACAAAACATAGCGGTGGTGATCACATAAAGCCACGATCAAAAACCCAAGAAGTAGGAGAATACAGTAATACAGTACAGGCTGCATTTTTAACAGCTGCTCCGTCCATAGTTTGAAATATTTCAACTCTCAACGAGCGGATAAAATGCCTGATGTGAATGCGCAGAATAGATGCTCAGTCCCTGCACTAGTGCACTATATGCTGCTGCCGTTTCCAAAGATTCACTGTAACTGTCTATTTGATTTGACCCCATGGCCTTTCCTCTAGTCAAGAAGCATTTTATGCACTTCCATTTGTGGCTGGTGCAGGAACAGTATACTAACAGTGCCACCCTCACTCAGGTAAAAATGCCACCTTTGTACAAAATAAATCTCAATCTCATATGCAAATCATAGGATTTACCCTAGTGACTTTGATAAACTCATGGCTCTTCCTCTAGTAGTACAAAGTAACCAAATTGTGGTACTTCTAGTAATCTTTTTTAAGCCCCTCTGGTGTGAGCACTGTGCTCTAACGATGCAAAGTGATTGCTTCAAAACCTCTTACCGTAGGTCTGGGTGTGTGCGAACTAAAAGCCCCACCTCACTCCACTGTCTACCACTTCAAACCACTTACTGTATAGGTCGGGGTGTGTGTGAAGCAAACTCCACCCAACACCACCACCACCACCCCTGTGGGTCAATAATCAAATAAATGACTATAAGGTCTACCGACAAGTGAAAAAAGAGTGAATATCTGCACAGATAACACTAAAGAAAGAAAATGACCAAAAACGAATTGGAGGGGAGAATTGGGTCGTTGTCATTTATGGTGATCGCTGTATCGCCCGCGCTGGGTGTGAAATGTGAAAAACAGATGCTGAGAGCTGGAGGAGGCCCCTCTGGCAGGACACTGAGCGGCATCTAATGTGCAAACGGTGAGGGATTTTCCTAGGAGATGACACCATATTGTATTTAATCCGCCTAAAAGCTCCTGGCACAGGAGAGGAGTTGGCTGCTGCCGGCTACTATAGGGGTGGTACATCTCTCGTTTTCCAGCCCTGTCTCTTTCCCTCTGCCCTCGTCTCTCACCTTAATTCCTCTGTCCGCCCCTCGTTGTAACTGTCGCTCCATCCCTGTCTCCTAATTTCTAGCCTATACGGAAACCACAGGCGTTTTGTTTAATTTCTGTCTCTCCTCGCTGGCTCTTTCCGTCTAATAAGAGATGACACATCATTCACAGTAGATACAGTAGATACTCTTATCCAGGGTGCACCTCTAGTCAACAAACCACAAGGTAAATGGTCAAAGAAATAGAGTGAAAAGAAAATAATTGTTCCTTGTATTGTGCAAAAAAAAAGGGAAAAAAAGAACAGGTCAACATTTATGTCTAATGCTGTCTTAGCAATATAGCCTATATGTAAATAACATAACTGAACAAATAACCACCAACACTGTAGCCTACGTACCTAACCATGAACAAGAAAAGAATACTGGCAACCAGAAAGTGATAGAGGAATGAGGTATGCTAGGGGGTGAGGTAGTGTCTGAAGAGGTGAGTTTTCAGACTGCAGTGGAAGGAGAGGAGTGAGTCTGCAGCACAGTCCTGACCGACTGACTGAGGGGGTGAGGTCATTCCACAGCTTGGGAGCCAAGAGTGAGTCTATACAGGACAGTGATTCCCAAACTGTTGGCCATGGCCCACGGGTGGGCCACGAGAGTATTCAATCATAAGTGCCCCCCCCCAATAATTGGCATAAAACATTAAGATTTTAATTTAAGAAAATGTGTTTTACATAAAAGCCATTTTAAAGGAGCATTCAGTGATTTGGGTGAAATATATGCTCTGAAAATGTACACATGGAGATTTGGCCAGTCCTGTGTTAGCTCTCCAATTTCTCCTTTCTTTGTTTGCCTCGCTCTCTATTCTCCTCTCTTCATTTCTGTTTTTCCTAATCTCCCACTCTGCCCCAAACCTATTATATTAAATATACAGTATCTCTCCTTTATTCCTC
>OOFJ01041462.1:1401-14819 GCA_900323375.1 Benthosema glaciale
TGAGGTATAGTTTAGACCTCAGAAGCATTTACCGTTGCTTATAAGAGTGTACGCTCTAACTGTGCTGTCAAGGTCACAGAGTGACAGACACAGGATTTTCTATATAGTGTCTGGAAAAATTAAGGACACGTTAGAGCTCTCCGGGACAGACATGACAGCGCTGGCCTGCGCTTCAAGGGGCGCCCCGACAACGATCTGCTATGGAGCGAATCAATAGTTCGCGAAATAAACAGGTCGTATCTGCTTTTATCATTGTTCATTTGCTGTTCATATTCATATCACAAGGTCCCAGTTTGTAAGCATTAAATATGCTGTTTCCCAACCCAGAAGTATGTCTACAGCCTCTTATTGGACTTATAGATATATTGAACTTAGCAGAGGCACATTAATGTCCCTCTGTCTCTCAGCTCATTTCAATGGGATGTTTTGAACACAATGAACAGTTAAAGGGGCCGTGTCCACTCCAGCATCTTTCAGTCATGAATTTCTATGGTAAAGACGGTGTCATGCATTGCTATGGTAAAGACGGTGTCATGCATTGCTATGGTAAAGACGGTGTCATGCATTGCTATGATAAAGACGGTGTCATGCATTGCTATGGTTATGGTAAAGGCGGTGTCATGCATTTCTAATGGTAAAGGCCGTGTCTCACTCCTGTGTTAAGAAGAGGGACACTCCTCTTCCCAGTGACCAGCATTGCATTTCAGCGCTCTCATCCATCGTCCAGCGTTTCTTTGGCTGAGCCAAAAGAAAACTGTTCAACTGTTGGAGAGGAGCAGCACTCATCATTGTGACTTTGTTGATAGGGCTGAACGTTGCAGGCATCAGTTTATTAGCGATTGTCATTTCATCAATTACTTTTTCGATTAATTAAATAATTAAGACATGTTTATTTTATTGTATTTTTTTGGTGGGAGGGGATCTGTTTTTTATGCATGGACTAACATGAACAAAATCTAACAGATATTTCATAGCAATTTCAACCTGAGTCTGAAGAACTACTACAAGGTTAATAAATCAGTTATACTGATCAACAAGTTCACAACACAAGCTCATGTTGACCACTTCTTGACCAAACTGACCCAGTCACAAGAACCCACAGAGCCAAAGTAAGCTTTTCAACAAATGCACTGACCTGTCTAGTGCTACAAGCAACAGCACAATATCACAACACCACATATCCTAGTGGCACACACAGTTATTTATTTACTGAACTCGCTGTACACAACGATCAGTGATCTATCTCAGTGGGACCCTCTCTGGGTAGTGCGTACCTTGACGTGGTTCCAAATGGACTCCTACAGGTCTGTTAACTCTTTAGTGGAGAAAAAAAAAACTTCAGCATATCTTTGTTCCATTGTCATGCCAATAAAGGCCACCGTACCGTCAGACAGAGAAGCAGATAAAGACTCGTCTCATTTCCACCCATGGAGACGGAGTGTCAACAAACAAAGCTGATTGCTTCTCTAGGGCGTTGCACAGCAGCACCACCTGAACACAGTCACAGTGACAGTATCTGTCTGCAGTCTGCACTCACACTGATCAGAACACACTGGTGGAACCGCAATAAGCATAATCATGTATGTTTCACATTTAACTACTTTGTATACGCTGTATTAACATGTTTTTCTTTTGTTCAAGCTTATGTAAATCGCTCTGGATTAAGAGCGTCTGCTAAATGCCTAAATTGTAAATTGTAAGCACATTTACATGATTTTTGTTTGGTCATGTATACCTCTAAACTGCATTACATCTCAGAGACAAATACTGTACATTTTACCACAAATATATATATATTTATATATTTAGAGGTATTATTACAAAACATACGAGAACCACTGAAGTTCAATTTTAGACTTCGATCTAGCCGATCGATAATCTTTGAGTAATTTGTGCTATTGCGTACTTTAACTGACCTAACATTATAAAGGCTCCTTTATATTTAGTACTTCTACAATACTTTGGACTACTACTTCTACCAATGATCAAACACCAGAGTTTAAGCATGTAAAGCTTGATTGCCCACGCTTATTTATTTAGACTGAACGTAACCTGTTTAGTCTGCAGTCTTGGAAAACACAGGACGAGTTCAGCCATTTAAGAATACAATGGAACCACAAGACCAAACCGTATCTAAACAGCAGCCAAAATGCTGCCAATAAAATGAACTTAAACCTTAACCACTTCAAAAGGCAGGGTCCCTATTCTGTGGCAAACATTCTAGAAAAATAGCACATCTACAAGCTTGTAGATCCACAGATTCCACACCATTTTATTCTACTGTAGGTCAAAAGCGGTTTCAAGGGGGTCCCCCAGCTAAGAGTATGACTTAAACAATATACATCTACAAGCTCACAAAGCGTCGCAAAAGGGTCATTTTCCAAAGAATCTTGGAAGAAATGTGAAAAAGTTGTGAAACATTTGAACAACACACGTGTTGTATGAGGATCCATGACACAAAATATTTTGAGATGGGGGTCTGTGGCCAAATACATATTAATTTGAGAGTCCTTGACATGAAAAAAGTGTAGGCCTGCGTCGGGGAGTGACAGGGGTTAGGGTAGGGGTTGGGGTTAGGGAATGTCCAGCTAGGGACGGCAGGCCGGTCCAATTAAATTTCCTCCCATGACATCATCACATTCTTCCACGGAGAAATGAACAATGACCGCTTTGACTTTTAACGTGTGGGCATGACCGCTCGCTCTCTCCCTTTCTCTCCCTCTCTCTCTCTCACCCTCCCCACCACCCCCCCCCCCTCTCTCTCTCTACATTTGTCCCCCCATAATCGTCTCTTCCATCTGCAGAGAGGAGATATGTAAAACATCTGCAATGTTGTGACTCCCACACACACACAGTCACACACACACACACACACCATGTTCAGCTTGAATTTACATCATACATTAAGACATGCAGTCTGGAAGCCATCAGTTACACATATCAAACTTCCAGCTAAATATCATCTGGAAATATCAGCCTTTCCCCTGCGACAGACATGAGGAATGTAGAAGCATTCCGGACCCACTTTAGTTCTGACCATCATCCAAACATTATTGTCTTCTTGTGATTTGATTTTGTTTTATCCTTTCTTTCTCTGTTCCCAAAATAATAATACAATCATTTCATGAACTTTTAGTTCCACTTATTAAAAGATAAGATCTAAAATGCATGGGTACTGTAAAAGGAACCTGTTACAATACAACTCCACTACTGTAACTATGATGGTCGTGTCCAGCTGCTATTGAGCCAGCTCTCAGAATCGGTCTGCTTCCACCCATTTTGAACGTGCACTCATAGGGCTGGGTAATATCATTCTATTACAACGATTGTTTTTCTTTTTTCTTTTTCTGTAATAAAAGAAATGCTCACAATGTCTTGTGAGCTTGTACATCGTCATTTTTGTACGCCACCATTGTACAAACCTATTACTCTGCACATGCTCTGCCTCTGAACAGCACTCATAGGGAGTCACAGTAGCAGAACCTGCGAACACGTGTACTTTGCGTTCGTGCAGGATGGAGGAGGAGTGCTGCAATAATGTAAGGAATGTTCCAAAGTTCATCATCATCTGCATTATCATCATCATCAACTCTCCACCTCACCCTCACCAACAACTAACATTAACCCGACAACCATCACCAAGAAAGAAAGAGGGGCATATTCAGTTCTTAAAATCTTTACACACGCCTCCCTGTCTGCCAAAGAACCATTTTTTTTTCTTTTTCAAAATACTACTGTTGGTCTATAAAGCTTTGATTGGTTTAGGGCCAAAAAATACATTTCTGATCTTGTGCGACAACAACCCAGACCTCTCCAGTCATCTGGGAAAGGTCTGCTCTCGGTCCCCAGAATCAGAACTAAACGTGAAGGAGCAATGTTTAGGTTTTTACGCACAACAAACTCAGAAGAAAACTGCAGGTATGCTATAGGGATGACCTTCAATTGGTTTTTTTTTGAAGACTCAAGGCTCAATGGCTTTGAAGGGTAGCAGCCGAGCAGATCTACAAGCTCTCAGCATGTCATGCTGCAACGTGTCGCAGGCTTGTAGATCAGCTATTTTGAATTAAATAACTCAAAATAAACTGAAATAAATAATTTAAAATAAATAAATAAAAGATTTTTCGTGCCATCGAACGAAGCTTCAAATATATTTTTAGCCCTACGTAGTCTGTTACAACTCTGTTCTTTTAATCACAGCTAAAAAAACATGGCTTACTTCACCTTACAGAGTCTGACACAGACACATTTACCACTATTCTCAGTACAGTACCCCCAATACTACCAATATACCACTAACACCACCAATATAACTACATGACCACAACCGCTCCCATCACAATCACCGTTATTTGTTTATTTAAAATCAAACTTCACACAGGCCGTTGGCATGCAATGTAAGACTTTCTCAGGTCTTAACCTGAGAAACGCTTTGTTTGAGAGTAGAACGTGCAGGTATAAGGCGGTCAGAAAGTTACACATTAAAAGCACTGTGAATGGATAACTACATTCTACGGTGTAGGAATGCCTCTGCTTAATGGTGCTGTTTGTTTTCACGCACGCACGCACGCACGCACGCACGCACGCACACGCACACACACACACACACACACACGATAGAATTCAGTAGCTCACATCATTTGATAGCTTATGGCCCGATAGAAGACCATACAGATCTTTTGTTAGCTTATAGGTATAGCCTGACATGAAAGCCACCAGGGAGGACGTCTTATCTGACGGAATTCTGCGTCGATACGGTTGTTTGCTTGTTATGTTGTCAGTCCTTAAAACATCATCATAGTCCAGTGGTTCCCAAACCTCTCAGGTCGAGACGCAAAAGAGAGATTAGACGTTTGCCCGTGAGCCAAACTAGTGAAAATAGCAGATCTCACAACGCGTTGCTCCGCGTTGCAAGCTTGAACATCGGCTATTTTTACTTTCTTCATAATCTTTTTATTTATGGCATTTCTTCGATTGATATTATTGTGTGTGTGTGTGTGTGTGTGTGTGTGTGTGTGTGTGTGTGTGTGTGTGTGTGTGTGTGTTTGTTTTAATGTAGGAAAAGAAAATGGGATTTTTACTTGAGTTGTGTCCCATAAAAATTGGTCTGTGACCCACAAATGGGTCCCGACCCACTGTTTGGGAAACTGATCTAGTCAGACAGATTATACACCGATTATTAATAGAGGGCATCAAACCCGGAAGTTATGCGGCAGCGGGACGCCTACTGAGTGGCAAAAAAAATACTTTCTGATCTTGACAGCCGAATCCGAACAGAAAAGTCTTATCTGATTGCATTAAACGACGTTAAACAATGTGAAACTCAATTTGCCATTCACTCTATGCATGCGCATACCCAAGTATGCATTAAATCATACACTACGACCCCTTCACATTGTGGGATAAGGATTATTAGCTGCACCATCCTTATCAACACAGTATGGTGGAGGGTGGAGGACAGACAGGCAGACAGACAGGATGGAAGAGGTTGGTTGGAGGTATTTATAAAACATTCCACAATGAATCCTTCCTGACCTCACAATTTTGCGGGTGGAGCTGAACTGATAAGATACTAATGGAATGTATCTTAATTATAATCATAATAGTATTAATAAAACCCCAGGGGAGGTGTGTGTTTGAAGGGGGTGGAGACCACTGGTTTTCAAACATTTAGGATTAGTAGATCTCAACTTTACAGTAGGTCTAGTATTCATATCTGTGTGAAAGATCCTTATAAGAATAATTTTCAAAGTGTGGTTCAGGGTCCCCCAGTGTCTCTGCTAGGCTTGTCACAATTATTAGGCCTACATAGTAGGTTGAATGATCGCAGTTATTTTTTGCATAATCGCCGATCGTTTCCATGTTGAGAAACATCCATACAAATAAATGAAATGAGAACCACCGATCCATAACACCCCCCCGTTATCACTCTTATCACTGGGTAATCCTTTATGTTTTATGAATTGATGCCAAATAAAAAAAGAAAATCTAACAACTTCATCCCGATTTTCATACTAGAGTTATAGCCATTCTATACACTCAGAGCTTGTAGATCTGCCATTTTCCACCAGTGTAGATAAGTGGGCAGAGGAAGAGAGTTTAACGATTGTGTTCCTCATCAATATTCATGAGGGAGCCTGGGAGTTCAGATGAGGCGAAAATGTACAAGAATGAAGCAACCAGCCTCCAAATGACACCGAGATGTAACCTGAGAAGTAACATCTGACACACACACACACACACACACACACACACACACACACACACACATGCATTGTGAATTCTCTCCTTTCACAGTCACCACAATTCCACTTGATTATTCCGATATGATTAATCCTTTTCAAAAACAAAACAAAAAAAGATGTTAAATTCCCAAATTTGATAGGCGGGAGGCAGCACAGTTTTAATCTGCCCTGGCAAATAGGAGAAAAATGATTACCAGACCAACTGTTTTGTTAATAATATTCCCTTCATGGAATGACATCACACTGTCAATCCACACACCAGTGTTCACATGCACACAGAGCCGGCACAGATCCCTATGTTGACATGTTATAAGATAAAACAAGAGCTAATCTGTCAAATATTTGCTATTTTCAAAAAAGAAACCATGAAAAATGTATACAAATTCACTCTGGGTCCATGGAACAAAATAAAAGTGGTCCGAAATATATGTTTAAATTTGGGGGTCCTTGACATAAAAATGTTTTGGGAATCGCTGAGCTAACAAGCCAGAACAAATCAGCTGAAGAAAAGGGGCACTAAGTTCTGCTTGTTCTTTGTTATCATGCATACAGACCTTGAGTCCCCAAAACAATGGTGTGTTTGGCTAAGTTTTAATTGCCTGGGCCACCAAAGATGCAGCCGGCCGGCCCACAGGTGTTAGAACACACAACTGTGAGGAACAAACAGAACTGCCCCCCCTCCCCCAGAGAGCAGCGAGCACACGTTAAGCCTAACAATGAGACCCGGGCGGGGAATCTAGCGCTACGACAGCCCTCCTAGCATGCCTCCATGTCTCCCTCGGTCAAGTCAAGACAAAGCCAAGTCTTCATTGAAACCCTCGTTTAATAACCACTTGAACCCTAGTGTGTCCATATTCTGGTTCAAACATCAAGAATCAAGAAGTTGTGTTTGTCGGCAGCCAAATGAAAGTGTGCGAGTTCCACAAAAATACTGTGAAACATCAACATAATAACCATTAGAACAAAACAGAACGTCACATAAGCCACCTTTTGAAGAATTCCTATAGCAAAAATCAGGGGAACTAGTATATATCCTGCTCTACTAGGTACCGTATAGGTTTAACCCAGTTTGCTGTCACACTAACACAAGATGGTAGTAATCATACACACACAAACAGGATAACAAGAGCTTGTGTGGAAACCTTTTCTGTCATTTGCAGAGGGAAACAAAAAGTGATTTCTATCATATTTCTACGTATATAATAAAGTCTAAATGAGGGACAAAGCCAGAGCAGCAGCATGCTGGCAGTCACAGAACATGTAGGTTTCCCAACAATGAGCTGCTTCATTACTTCTGTTATCTTGCCGTCACCTGATATACATGAAGGAAAAATATATCTATGGAGATCTGAGCTAAACACGTCTGGCTCACCAACGTTTGATGTTCAGAGTTTGCGCGCGTGTGCATGTGTGTGCGCGTGTAGCTTGTGTGCATAAAGGAGGAGAGAGAGAAATGATGAAAAGAAAGTTAAAGAGTTTTGATTGCAAAATGAGATAAATCCCTCTTTTGGAAATCATGTGGCTCATCATGCGGGTACTCTTTAGCGAGGATATTAATTCTCTTCTACTACTAGTAATCAGCATCATTCTAGAGATTGAGTACATACAGGTTGTTGTCGGGCAGAAACATCTCATCTTATTTCATAAATTAATGCCCTACTTGATCACACTACAATGTCACAATTAAACAAAAGTACCAAAAATAGCAGATGTAGAAGATCACGTAGATCTGAGTAGTCATATTTGTCTCACACAGAATGTTGTGAATTACGCTGCAATAAAGCGTTGCAAAGTTTCCACTATGAATAAATAACAATGACATCTTTATTTGTATAGAACCTTTCAAAAACAAAGTGTTTTTAAAGAAGAAAAACAAAACAGCTAATAAAAGTCAGTAAAATCTAAAGTTATGATAAACAAGATAAAATGAGTTACTACAATTAAGAAAAGGCTGTAGAATAGAAGTTTGTTTTAAGGAGAGATTTAAAAGAGGATATGCATGAGTTCCACAGTTGAGGGGCCCTCACAGCAAAAGTCCAGTCACCCTTCGTCAGAAGTTCAGATTGCGAAGCCATCAGCCAGGCTCATAGGAAGTAATATGATCACAAATACAGGCAGGAGGCAAGAATTTGACCGGGATGAATGAAGCTATATTGACGACATGAATAGTTTTGATGGGAACCAAATGTCTGAAAATGGCAGATTTACAAGCTTAGAGCGTGGCGCGCTGTGAGCTTGTAGATCATCCGTTTCCGGTATGCCACACTGTAAGGTTGTAGATCATGTGTTTTCGGTATAAGTACAACTCTGGCTTACGTGACCTCAGCGCCCAGGTTGTTTAAAGAAAGGTCAAGTGAAACGCATCCGGTGTTGACGTGGAAAAACATCAGCATCTTCATTGTGTCAAAACCAAGTGCTTCAACATAATCACACCAAAGCGTTCAAGTCAGAATTGGTGGACAGTAAGTACCTGGGTAGTACTGTATTTAAGTGTCTTTTTTAGCATTATCCCAGTATAATGGTTCCCAACCTTTTCTGGATCACTTACACATCTTCAAAGCGTCCGCGGCCCAACCATAATTATGACCACTGACCATTCTATAGCCGTGTTCAGTGGGCACAACGTCAAATGGGTGGGTGCATTTTCAGAGCATGTTTTTATTTTAATGCTTGGATCGATGTAACTAATAGTATACCTTACATTTCTATTTAGCAGTATCACAGTTACTCATACAGTTACTCATACTAAAAATCAACACAATAACTCAATTACAAAAAGTAATAATTGAGGTCTCTCTCTCTCTCTGACACCAGGCTTGATGGGGACGGATGGGAGACACACACACAACAGCTGCATAAACAGTTACTCAAGTCATGTCCGGATGCTCCTCCTCAAATAGCACACCTCCTCCTCCTTCTCCTCCTCCTCCTCCTCCTCCCCCCCGCAGAGCGGACCGGAAAGGAGGACACCATCTTATCTCTCTCCAGTTAGCTGCAGCCAAGGAGACACGAGTCTGCTGCTGCCCATCGGAGTGACATGTCACTAAGTGTACTGAACAATGATATGTGCTGTTACCCAATCACATCTCTGCGTGCGTACGTGCACACAGGAACAGGATGGAGAGTTCATTCTCTACAGCAGTAGTTCTCAACAATCAGTTTAACTACTTTAACCGTATTTACAGAACGACAAATGTTGTATGGAGGTCTGAGGTTTGGGAAACAAGGTTCTACTGTACAGAGCACGGCCACTTAGTCTGTCACTTAGTCTGTCTGCACATGTGTTAGCAGAAAAACAAATGGAAGAGGTGAATTTGGTTCCAAAATTAGACGTTGACCGTTTTGCTAAACTGTGACACCAACACTTCCCCGAATGACAACACAAATACACAATAGCGCAACGTGATATTTAAGAATTAATCGAATGACTGAAGAATTGACTGATGTCACACAATGCACATTTTGTATTGCCAATTTACCATATTGCTGAATCCAATATGGCAGTATTATAGGCCACTTCAAAAGTGCGTAGATAGATACACATGACAAAGCCTAATTCAAATCACAGCCATCATCTAACAGGGTTTTGATTAACCTAAATATTTAATTAGGATTTAACTCCAATTAAAAAGTAAACAGTTGATCCGGCAGGGGAAATTGGAGGTTTTATCAAGCAACAGTGTCTATCGACTATGCAATTATCAAACTCAGGTGGAAAAAGATGAAACAAAGGTGTCCTGATGCTCGCATTTCAAACCCGTCGCAGCGTAAATCAGTCGGCATGTCTGCCGCATTCCCCATAATTATCTGTTTACCGCTCTGAGCACGTTGGCTTTGAAAAGCAAGTCACTTTTTTAGCCCGTCTTTTCTCCTCGACCGCAAGAGGATCATTCCAGCCCGAGAGGTACCAGGGCTAAAATTACCCCAGCATGCATCTGCATGTCTGTGTGCAAGACTGCCTCTCTCTCCTGTTTCTCTCTCACTCACACACACACACACACACACACACACACACACCTACACTTGCGAGGACGTCAACCTTTTAGAACAGCGATTTTTTTATGAATGACATTTTTACAATTCATTTGTCATTTTAAGCTTAAACCTAAAGCCACTGTGATCTTGTAGATCGACATAACTCCAAACCCATCCCCTAAACCCAAGCTCTAAACCCTGGAAAATTAGTTCCAAAAGACATCCATTTCTCCTGTGAGGAACAGGAAAACACATTATTGTCCACTGTCTTCTACAGTACTTATGGGGACATTTGGCCCTCACAAGTATAATAATACAAGTACACACACAGCACGCTGCCGGCTGCCTGTAATAATAGAACCCCCCCCCCCGTGAAGTTTCATCACTTCCTGGGCTAAAAAGCAAATCACCACTTCTCAGCCGACACACACACACACACAGTCACACACACACACGGCCCCACCCACGAGCCGGGAAACACTTCCGATTGGCTTTTCTTTGAGGGTCAGACAGGCTTCTCCTTCTCTTGTAAAGTCGATCTGCTGGGATAAAATTCCCACGTTTCTCTCTGCTCTGCCAGGACGGAGGGACGGTCGGAAGGAAGGAAGGAAGGAAGGAAGTGGTT
Source organism: Benthosema glaciale (assembly GCA_900323375.1). NCBI lineage: Eukaryota > Metazoa > Chordata > Actinopteri > Myctophiformes > Myctophidae > Benthosema > Benthosema glaciale. The sequence goes on from OOFJ01041462.1 coordinate 12,244, forward strand.
CCTTTCGGTGGGTTCAGACTTCAGAGCAGTGGTGGAAGAAGTACTCAGGTTTTTTACTTAAGTAAAAGTAACAATACCACCATCTAGAAATATTCTGTAACTAGTAAAATCCTTACTTGGGCTTTTTTTAAACTATTTCAGAATAGCCTGAGATTAGACTTCTTCGATCGTGAGATGGACATGATGCTTAGATTTGCAAAGCAAGCACCATACAGAAGACACCACCATGTCATTACAAAATTGGGCTTTTAAGCATGTTTAGCATTTTGAATCCAAGTCGGTAATTAGTCATTAAATTGTCAAATTAAATCATTGCAGTTGAGTAGATACTTGTAGAATGTTACGAAAAGGTTTAATCCACACAGCTCTATGAGCTTGTAGATCTGCTATTTTAGAAAAATCATTAAATCTTTGAATATATACGTTTTTAACTCAAATCTTTGCTTCTGGGGGGTCCCTGAAACAACATATTTTCAGATGGGGGTCCGTAGCCAATTACATACATTTTTGGGGAACCTTGATTGATGTGTTTGAGAACGAAACATGGGTTTTTCAGAAAACTGTCAGGATTTAGAAGGCATTTGTAGAATCGTCCTCCAATGGGATAAAGAAATGCAAAATGTAAATACTCAAGTAAAAGTAAGCAAAGCACTTGAGTAAGTGTAACCTTCCTAAACTGGTTCAGAGGGTGGTGAAAGGTTTCAGGTGGCACGGTGGGTTCAGCGGCATGCCGGGTTTAGGTGGTGCAGCTCGTATCTTATGTCAATACTGGAAGTTATTATTTGAAACAGAAATGCATGCTGGGCCGGCCGGCGTCTCTGGGCTGGCAAACAGAAACACTATCTGGACCAGGATTCAGGATCACACTCTGGGGAGCCGGGACTCATTCACAACACTAACAGAATGAACTAGGGGCCCGGGGGTGCAACATAACATACAACCAATAAGTCCATAACAATTAGAGATGCATTGATATAAATCGGTTAGCGTATCAACGCTAACGGCCATATTGGTAGTGAACCGATCCCAAAATAGAGTATTTTAACCAATATCGATGACGCAACAATAATGTTGACTGTCAAACAGTACAAAGTGTGGAGGGGTGATTACAATCTACTTTTACCAGTAAAAAAAAAGAAAATCAGCAATATGTAATAATGTAATTTATCAGAATCTGTAGACGTTATTTTTGCAGCTTCAGTGATTGAAATGCATAAGAGTCAATTCACAGAGCTCTATAAAAGATGCCAGCTGCAAACTGCAGATGAACAGAACTGCACAAAAATGTGCTTCGCTACGGTGAGAAATGATTCCATTTGATTTAGTTCAACAGTCCATTCATAGAGCTGAGACTATGGCATGTCTGTCTGCTCTGAAGTACAAATGAAGTAGGAACACAAACACTGCACACAGAAGCAAGCACACACACACACACACACACACGGTCAGACAGCGACACATCAACCTCTGAGCTTATCAGAAACATCGCAGAAGAACAGCGACGAAACCAAAGATCAAAGCGCCGATCCCCTAACAACTAATTCGGCTACATTTACACAGCAAAGCCTTAAATAGTCGTAGTTTGCAAAGGCTGTGGAACTGTTGCCTGCAAAGCCTGGTTTAAGTGAGATAAGCAGGGAAGACATCATCTTTCTAGCAGACAAATCAGACGCCTTAAGCCCCAGACTCTGAGCAGGAGCAGGAGGAGGAGGAAGATGATTTTTTTTACTGTTTTGAAGACAGATTGTATCTGTCTGTGCAGCTTTTCAATGTGAACATGTTTAGTCTCAACCAGCATGATGATGAGAGCAGAAGGGCAGCAGTCATTTTATCACGGCATGAAAACAGCCACATCACAGCTTGTCCACGTGTTCTGAAGAACACACTGTGATTTCTTCCAAGAAGACATTGCGGAAATTACTAAAAATGTATTGTGTTGTTATCCCAGAGTCTGGACAAATATCTGTAAAACATTAAAATGATCTGGACATTTTTTTATATTCACGTCAGATTGTACCAGACAGTTCTCACCACAATTATATTATACTTGTCTTCAGCACTTAGATGGATATTTCTCATGTTCTAACTTCTGTCACACACACTCATTACTTAGCCACCGAAGCCTACTGTCACTATTCTGGGCTTTTAGGATGTAGCTTGGATATTTTTGGCAAAGAAATGTGTAGAGGGGGAAAAGCCGCCAACCAACGTACATTGCCGACCCTGGTCAAGTATTAGTTTACTACATGTTAAGTAAGGTTTAAGAGATGAACTTGAACCCTAGTGTCCCTATTCCGGGGCAAACATTAGGTGAAACTTGGCAATCACCATATCACTGTGCACTTGTAGATAATCTATTTTCGGTGCCCGGCACCAGTGCAGAACCACGTATTAAATCAGTCGTTAAGGGCCCACTGGTTTGGCCAGGGTTTGAAAATCTGGTCACCCGGGAATAAACTCCCAAAGAAATGACACCTAGTCTATAAAAGAAAAGACTCAAGACTGTGGTGGAGTGGAGGATGTCAGAGATTTAACGGTTGAACTGGCAGCATCCAGCGTGAGCACACCCACAGGGC
>OOFJ01041596.1:5912-16548 GCA_900323375.1 Benthosema glaciale
GATATTCTTGATGTTAATGAGTACAGTCACAACAGAAAATCACACCTGTGTGAACTGAGCTGCAACTATACATTTATTGTTATAGTTACTGTACTGTACTGTACTGTACTGTACTGTACTGTACTGTACTGTACTGTACTGTACTGTACTGTACTGTACTGTACTGTACTGTACTGTACGGTGCTCTGTACTTTGATTATATTTGGAAGTTACTGTGTGGGGGTCCTCGGAACATCCAGGAACATGCCCAGGGGGGCTGCCTTGTTCCGGCGAGCCCTTCCCACGTACGAAACGGTCGAGAAATGACAGTTACCGTGTTGCATCTTTCCGTGCTCAGACAGACCACGGAAACACTTTAATTCTGCAACAAATTATTTTTTTCTAGAAAGCAGCCTTGAGATGTTATTAATGACACACCCTTACTGTGTTGATTCTTATGACAAGACAGTTGAGGATATATCAATAGCTGATTGTGGAACGTGCCTTGGGGGACTAGCGAATAGCGATGAATCAATAATGATAGCAGATCGGTCATTTCTTTGTATGTTCAAGTTATTTGTCATATCTGCCCCATGCAATGTTTGTTTGCGAAAACAAAAAGCATATATTTTTTAATGTTCCAGTGTTTAAAAACACAATGAAAGTTATTAATTATTTGTCAATATTAGTGACATGATCAGGCCTGATGGCGTGCATGGTCTTTTCCAGCTCCACATACCCCTGAGGCTGCTGTGTGGCGGACTGCTCTTCACCTGCAACGCTGTGATGTGGACCTTCCTCGCCAAAGCCCTCAGGTACTCCTCTTCCTCCACCCGAGCCACTGTGACCACCACCGCCTCCAACTTTGTCTCCTCTGTAAGTAAACATACCTCACTGTTTGTTTCTTTGTTTGATTGATTGATTGATTGATTGATTGATTGATTGATTGATTGTTGTTTGATCAGAGGAGAATATGTAATAAGTTAGTACTTTATTTATAAAACACAATCTTTCAAAAAAGAATGTTACAAACTTAAGTACTTTTGTTTTTGTTTTACATAAATACTTTTTGTTATACGGTACTAAAGAAAAAAATGCACAGATGCTAAAACAAAGTGGAACAAAACTGACTCTGCGTTTTTATGATAAGTGGAGAGACTGTTCCAGAGAGTGCAGGGAGCTACCACTGCAAAGACACGGTCACCCTTGGTATTTAGCCTAGTTTTCAGGACAGCCATTGGGCCTTGTTCAGAAGACCTGAGAGACCTCACATTGTCAAGGTGATGCAGAAATATAAATTGATGCCAGCCTGTGTAGAGCTTTATTCAAAGGATTTTTAAATCAGTTGAGTTCAACATTCAGTGGATAACCAATGTAGAAAGGCCAACATATTTTTGTTTCCTTCCTTAAACTGTCCGTCGCTCAGCACCATGCCCAAACTTGGGTTGGCGATGTACATGTCGTTGCTCTCTTTACACAAAATAAAGGCGGCAGTAGGGAAGCTGAGAGGGAGACGGTGTAGGACTGAGACAGTAGGAAGACACAGGCACAGTGTAGAAGGGACAGACAGTTGGGAAACTGAGAGGGAGACAGTGTCTCAGTGTCTTTGGGTGATGTTATTGACTTGTTCTCATCTGTGTGACTGATGTTTGTATGTTTAATTCAATTGTTTAAAATGTGTTCCCTCAGGCATTTCTGGGCCAGTTGATCTTTGGAGAGCCCCAGATAACACTGTGGTGGGTGGGGATCTCCCTGACCTTTTCTGGGCTGTTGGTCCTGCAGAGGTCCTCGCCGCATGACGGACAACAAGCTGCTGTGATGAAGAAGGAGGAGTAGTAATAGATTTCCAAAAGCATCTGAAATCATCTTTGTGTTTTGGGGGAAACAGAGAATCTGGGTTCAAAGAGGGCATCCGAGTTCAAAGGGGCTAAAACATACCACTGCAGACGAACAGGTTTGATTTCTGACTTGGCTACAGGCTACCAAAAACAAATTTCACAGGTTTGTGTTGTGTCTCTGTTGTTGCACTAGTGACTCCAACTGGTTGGTCCGGGCGCCTGTTGACAGCAAGAGAGGCGGGAGGTAATAATTGTAATGGGACCCTTCATACACCTTGTAACTTTCCCCATGAAAAAAATTGGCTGGTGACTCCATGTGTGTTGTAGTAGGAGGAGACATGTGGTATTGTGGTTCCTTAAAGTGCGCTCCAGACCCAAATAAAAAGAACCAGTCGTTTAAAAGAACAAAATAGAAATGCAAAGATGATCTCAGTATTGAAATCTTTTGGGAATTGTATTTTTGACCTTAGTCAGTCTGCTTCAGCACAACTCATCTGTCTAGAGAGAGAAATGAGAGAGACCAAGAAAGTGAGACTGAGAGGGAGAACGGTACAAAGGAAGAAGCAATTATGATGAAACAGGAAGATAAAAGGAAGAGTTCAGGTTTAAGACTTTTAAAAAAAAATGAAATGCACAGCAATACAGTCAACCAGTAGCAGTCAAACGTTCCTCAACAATGCAAAGATAAAGAACGTTGAAAGAAATATACTAAAATAAGTCAAAGACAAGTCAAAGAATAAGAAGGAGGGAGAATGAAAGAAATAATTAGAGGGGAAAAGACTGAGAATAAAGCAATGCAATACATTAAGCAAAAATGTTGGGGAACAAAGAACCAGCAGAATTTTATTAGCAAATGAGTGTTTTGGTATAAAGACAGTCTAAGTTGAAGTAGAGTCAAATTGTAGTCAGTTGTGATTTTCTACACACGCAGGTTAATATGGCATCTTTGCAATGTGCATGATTTAATCCTAAACAAGCCTACAAAATATGCATTGCAGGTGTCAGTTCACCGGAGCTTTATTAAGACTGTTGCATTTCCAACGGAAGGTCCCTCACATTCACTGTAAACATTGTGCACAAACACTGCATTATGTGCATGCCCGCAGGTGACGAACAATTGATATTATATAAATAACATGCAGTGCACTGTCATACATTGTACTCACAGTGTACATCTTAGCAGTGTAGGGCTGAATCCTCATCCTTGATGAAAACATGCTGGCTGACATGGCGTACGTGGATGTTCATGTATGTTACATGGAGGGTGGATGCATGTTCCCTACCAAGGCCTGATCCCAAATAAATCACACCAAAGTGTTTACCACACCGTCCCATCAGCTGCTTACTTTTATCCAAACACTGGCGACTGACTTAATTCTTTGGTGGCTATACACTCTAGAAACAGTTTGTATTCACAGTCACACCCACCCCCAGTTTGTGAGGAAGATTGTGGTGCAATAATGAACATCCTCTGTGCATCGGAACTCATCTGGCGGGGTTGCCGAGACATCTATAGCTGCACTAAATACTTCCGTCCTCATCCTCAGATCCCATTAAATGGCACGTTGTACTTCCATTCTATCCCATAACACTGTGATATTGTGCTTAACCGGGGAGTTAGTTATTAATAATGGCAATACATGTTATGGAATGTGACATTTTGCTGTTGTAATGATACATATCAACATCACAATATGCATGCAAGCCAGCGACGGTAGCTATTATTATATCTGTAGCTCGTGTGCAGCAAGGATCTGTTAGTCCAACAGCGACAACGCACACTATGGAATCAAACTCCTGTAGGCTTTCTATGATGTGATTTATATACATCCCTGTTAAATGTGATTACAGTGACAATGTGATTATACAGTTATCCACCATATAACAGGATGACTGAGAGGTGTTTGACTCTATAGCTTTTCATCACAATATACAGTATGTTAATGAATTATCCATTCATGCATAGTAGTCTACTATATGCACATATTTGTTTTGTGGACAAAACATGGTCAAGTCCTCTTAAGCCCTATTTTGTAATCTGTCATGGAGTAGTATCACTTGTTGAACATTAGTGATCTACAAGCTGACAACACGTCACATGTTAGCGTGTAGATAGGGCTATTTTTCTCAAGCAACACTGTACATTAAGCCTAGAGGACTTGGCTATTTTTTTAGAAATACGACATCCCCCCCAAAATAAGGAGCCCAACGTGTGGGGCTAAAATTGCACCACTACACGGTTCTAAAGCTCTGATCATTGACATGCGAGTGCTTCCTGCAACTGCTTGACGGTGCACTTGCAGAAGTTGACATGGTCATATGTGATTATGTTCATGTACATATGGTGTCACTGTCATCTGTCCATCCGTCGGTCAGCAGTGTCTCTTATTAACTTTTGGTGCCTACATTTCTCGTGCTAAGTTTGACATGAGGACAAACCATCTTCCTGTGAACTCGCACTCAGTGTGAACATTTAGACACATTTAGTTCATAATGACAGCATTGTGGGGTTAAGAATATGTTTATAATTGGTTAGTAACTGCTATTGTGTTTCTTTTTATCCCTATTAGTAATTCCCAGGATCTGACATATTCTGCCTTGGGTCCACAAGTAACTTTAACAATAGCCTATTACAACGCTAGATATACAGAAGGCTTACAGGGTTCTAAGAATTTAACTAAGTTAATGTGCAGTAGTGCAATATAAAAGGAGATCAATTCAGTAATATGCTATGCTAATGTAACTTCAGAAAATTACAGTTTAATTCACAAAAATGTCCTTAAGCGTCCTTAAAACTGAACAATCTATCTTAGTTCACTCTGAAGTATACTAGTTTTATTTAGCGACCCATTAAGAATTGAGATGAGACCATTATTTGTCCTTGGGTTTTAAAGGTCCCCCACCCATAACTGTGTACAAATTAGTTGTCCTCTCTTCCAGGACATTTTACTGACAATTATCAAAGTGAACTTCAGATTCCTGACTAGTGACAGTAAAACATATGCCTAAGGCTAAGTAAAACTGCCCCAAGGGTTCAACAGTTAGTTATAGGTCAGATACGTACTATGTTTGATAAGGACCACTTTGAGGTGTGAAAGATGCATTTGTAAAAGTGTAAATAGTTTCTATTCATAGAAAAGGTTTTAAGGACATGTACTGTAAAATGTAAGCTATAATGCAAGATAAAACGCAATGTTAAATAATGATTAAATAAACCCTCTCATCTAATGATTTTTTTTTTTGTGTGTGTGGGTGTGATTATCATTTCCTTACAGGCACCAGGGAACAGACAAAATTATAAAAAAGGTTACAGTAAGGAATGTAGATTTTACAAACACGTTTCATGTACAGGTAGATAATATTCTACATTTAGATAAATGTTTGAAATAATAAATCCCTGGATATACAGGCACTTGGGTGGCACACAGGTACGTTTACATGCTCGGGTATGTTTTACTTTACTGGAGCATTTCAAATTTTCTGTATTTTTACTTCTACTTTTTTTAATCTTGATACTTTAAGTACATTTTGATGCCGATACTTGGGACTGTTACTTTTAACACAGTACATCTACATTGCAGTATTATTGATACTTTTTCCACCACTGCTGCCTGCCTTATGTATAGGTTATAATGCTCGACTACTGCCTCTCCAACAAGTAGGGGCCATCAGAATTGACAGAACGACTACATTTGACAGGACCATTTGATTCAGTACATGGGAACCCCACATTAGCCTTGTGCCCGCTGTGATAATGAGTAGTTGAGTACTTCATTTAATTAATGGAGCTGGGCGTGATGTTCGCCTTGAGCCGGCTTTCATCCTCTATCCACTCTCTGTAAACTATTAGAGAGGTAATTTTCTTTTATTAAGCCTGATTAACCAGCCAGAGGCCCATTCTGAGAATAGAAGATCTACAAGCTAGATCGGCTATTTTCAGCATGGGACACCATGCTTTCAATGTTAGTGTGTGTCTAGTGTGTTTTAAGATGCAAAGTTCAAATATGACACATGATGTAAGGATGCCTGGTGATGTATTATTGTAAAGAGAGTCTTTTTGGACCCTGCTCGGTGCCACTTGCAAGTTGTGGCCATATATCAGATTTATTTAATTCCCTTCATAGCATAAACCATAACAATAATCAACATCATCACAAAATCAATACCACAGTGTTCTAAAAATGACAGATAGTCTTCATGCTGACTTGACCTCATACATGTACAAGAAACAAGAAGACAAGCTGGTGTATGAGGAACTAGAATCACAACCATAATTTGTATAAAAAGATAAAATTGTTTATACTTTCTCATCGAGTAAGCAGTTATCTTCCCCAATGACTTGAAATATTAGAAAATACCGCTATGGTTTGCATGACTCCACAGTCCACACATGCACAGTGGTGACCAGAGTTCATAATCTCTCCCTTTACTACTGTAGGTCCATAACAACATGAATCCCACCAGACCTATTCTGGGATGAACATTTGGCAAAAATAGCCGATCTACTGTGCAAGCTCACAACACATTTGTGTCACAACACGCTGTGAGCTTGTAAATCGACTGTTTTCGGCAAAGATATTTAGTCAGGGAAAAAAGGACGTGGCCTAGTCCTAGTATAGACCCTTGGGGAACTCCGGTCAACTAAGTACAAACGTATATAGGGGTTAAATGGTTCATTTGGCAACATTAGTAGTTTTTGTTTTTTTACAGTCCAACTCCAAACTATGATTTTGTGTACGGTAAGGCTAGTTGAACACATTAAGATAAAGGCATCTGTATACGTTAATAATCCACCTGTGCCAAATCATTACTTCAGAACAGAAAAATACACTCAAAGGCATCGATAGCTGGAGAAAGAGAAACTGTGCTTTTTCCTCAATGCTGGATAGTTCAAGCATGGTCCACGCAGCAGTAGCATTTACATCACAATAAACACTGTTCTGCTGTGGCTCTTCAGGCTTCACTAAACATTTTACACAGGTCTAAATTTGGACATGCTTGTCCCATGAGGTTCTTCTGTGTGAGACTCATAACCGCAACCTCGAGTAAAGGGATCGTGTGAGTAAATCCAATTCAATGTGGGAGAATCACCCATGCATTGGTGCATTTGGGAAGAACGTGTGTGTACAGTACTACCGTTATTATATCGTTCTACCTCAGTGGTTTTCAACCAGTGGTCCTTGAGTGGGTTCCAGGTGGTCCCCACCTAAATGATGGAGAGTTGGTAACCAAATGGACCCTTATAGATCTTTAACTCTTGAGAGTGTAAAATAAATGTTACGCTTTCAAGAGTTACTTTAGTGTTAAACATCATAACAAGTCTACACAATTAAAGAGAAGAATCGATATTTTGATCAATGTTTGCCTGTTATCTCTCCTATGGTACCACATCAATACAGCATGGAATTTGTGGACAAAATCTCATCCAAAGAGACAAAATATTCTTGGTCTGAGAGGCTAAATCTCATCAAATGGTGGCCCGTGGCTCAAATGCCAAATAAATAATGTCCTTGCTATGAAAAAGGTTGAAAACCACTATTCTACCTGAACAGCGTGTGCAACTTTCACTGGGAATTGAGCTCAAAGCCCACCCCTCCCACTGTGATGGATGCAACGGAGGCGCAGCACTGGTTTTGGTTCACGTGGTAACCTACAGTATTCCGTCCACCACAGCTTGCTAAGAAGCCCATGGCCTCCGCGGCCACGCACTGCTTCACAAGCCTCAAGGCCTTGGCTGTGGGTGCCTACAAGGAACCCTTGATCACAGACAAGCTCCCCCAATCTTTAAAACACAAGTATGGTGGGAGGTCTGTGCAGGACTTTTACACAAAATTATACAAACAGCCAGGAGCTATTTCAGAAATAGGAGTTCTGGCACATGCTCAACATCGACCAATTGTTGGCAATGGACTGTCCCTGGTTGAAGCCACAGTGAGGGTCCAGTAAAACCCAGCAGTGACTGGAAAGAGGACTTTAAACAGATGAGTTGTTGATAATGGCTTAGTTTATACACACCCCCATTCTGAAAATGTATTTTCTTTCTCCAAAATAGCAAATGTACAAGATGTAACGTAATGTAACGCTATGAGCTGGTAGAGCAAATGGCTGAAGCATACATAAAACAGGGCTTCAATGGTTAAAAATGTATTTCTTATAAAACAATGCACATACTCGGGACGTTGAGTGAACCAAAATAAGTGCTACTGACTGTGACTGAGCTCAACCCGGTGGAAGTTGCATACACACATCTAAACCACTGTGATGTGTACTGCCAGGAACAATGAGCTGATTTCCCAGGCACTTCCAAATACACCGTTTTCAGATCTACTACCCGTTTTCCAGTTTGACATCTTGACAATGCTGGACAAAGGCAGACCGAAACTGCCCTTGAGTCCAACAACGATTTGACTTTGAAGTCGTTCCAACAGTGCAGCTACAGCACAGCCCTGGCTATTGGCTCTGTAGTAGTGGAACTGGGTCAAAGAGGTCCTGAAAATAACCCTTTTAAACACCTTCAAGTATCAATGGGCTTTAGTACATCAGGGACAGAATAAAATAAAATTGCATGATTTCCAGATACTTTCCTTTGATTGTCTACCTGACAGTGTTGTGACATTGCGTTGTGCAGTACAACTCCAGCCACAATTGACACAATTACAAAATATAAAAAAAGGTATTGTTAGCAACCACCGTTTGACCCAGATCTGAATTCTATCTAGGCCGTACTTATATTAAGACATAACTACGGAAAGCTACAATGCACTGTGCTAAGGCAATTCATGTGCAGCATTCAGCAAAAGACAATTATGATACAAATACAGCAAATTAAGTAGTAATACAGCAATGATAGCTGGAAGAGAAGGGAAAAATGTCACATTTCCATGTCTGAAGGGCATTGCTTTAAAACAGTTATTCACCTCGTGCATGCCTTATTTAGGCTCGGAGGCAAGACATTATCCAACACAGAAAACCTTCTCAATCTGAAGAAAATCCAGGGTGTGGTCTTTTGAACTTATCATGAAGTGTTTCATGTAAACATCCGCTATTGAACACCAGGTGTGTCTTTAGTGATGACTGCTTTGTCAGAATTTGGTTTGTCAGAAGGAAGTGCATTCCTTCAATGTACTTGGAAGAAAAGCAGCTATACTTCCCACAGGTGACTCACCAAGCAAACGGAAACAAGTTAAAAAAAAAATTGAATATTTAAAAATCCAGGGTTTGTAACAATATGATCAAATATCCTGAAATCTTTATATGATCCAGAAATGACAAAGGAAAAAAATCAAGTGTTTGACTATGTTGGGCATATCATTAGAGGTGAAAGTATATATCAAAAATAATTCCAAAAATAGCAAACATAGCTACCCAGCAAGCCAATTACATTATGATGACGTCCTCCGGTGACACCAGTGACGTTCAGGACTAGGCCAGGTCACAGCCCATATGGGGATGATCTTTACGTCATTTCCAGGACATCTTCACCAGTTGCAATAATATAGCTTATTCTGGGCCAGATCTGACTAGTTATCATGATATGACGTAAGTTGATCTGGCCTCGATCGGACTCTCTGATTCATCCAGGAATGTCCGTCTAGGTGAGCAGAATTTATGTTGGTTGAAATCAGGTGATATTCTGGGACAGATCTGACTAGTCTTGATTTGACTTGATCTGGCCCCAATTCGTCCAGGTCCTGACCGTGCTTGCTGGGTAATTTACGAGCTCACAGTTCGCAATGTGTCTTGTAGGTCTGCTTTTTAATGTTTTTGGAATAGGGTTTAAGTGGTTAAGAGGCGGTTATGTTGGAGGGAAGGGGTGGAGGTCCATGGATCGATTGTTCTGATGACCCATTCATGTCCCATCAGGGCAGATCGCCGGCCAGAGTCTGAGCGCGGCTGTGTGTTTTCAGACGATGTACTGATAGACTGCCTTGCCGTGGTCTGGGGTACTGAAAGGACTGAGCCAGAGTATAGTGGCAGGATGTCCAAACACGACCTTCATGTTCATCCATTTGGACCTCTTTGCCCATCGTCTCTCTTCCTTTTTCAGCTGCTCGATGCCCTGTGGATCAAACACATCACAAGTGTGAAGAGAACGTGTGTGGCTACTCTGGGGAGGTCTATTCTGGAGCACCTCTTTTTTGGAAAAAAAGGTCACTCTAGACTCTGCCGATTTACATGGTCAAGATACAATAAGTGGTCTTTAGGTGGGGTACAGGCTTTAGTTTAGATATACTATTGGTCTAACTGTCATTAGACCGACAACCTACCTCAAACCCTAACCTAACCCTAACCGCAAGCACGACCGCATGTCAGACCGTTGTTTCCGCATGTCGGTCCGTTGGTGTGTCTAATCTGCATGTGCATCCCCTTTGGGTGCTTTAATTAAAAGTAAAGTAATAGCATGAAATATACACAACAACAACACACATGTACCTACACTTCCAGGTCGTCCAGGAATGTAAATTATTTACTTAAAGCAGCCTGTGACTACGAATGGTGACTGATAACAGTGATTATAATGCATTACAAAAGTATTGTAAACTATTACAACTTTGAGAATTATAATACATAGAATAATCTTACAGAAATCTTGAGATTTTAGACAAGATGCGAGTCAAGCATCAGGTGAATCTGGTCGTGATGTACTTGTACTTTTGCCTGCATACCCTCTCACTGTGTACATAACCTTACCATGGAAAGGTTATGTACACAGTGAGAGGGTATGCAGGCAAAAGTACAAGTACATCACGACCAGATTCACCTGATGCTTGACTCGCATCTTGTCTAAAATCTCAATTTCTGCAAGATTATTCTATGTA
>OOFJ01041608.1:10904-24493 GCA_900323375.1 Benthosema glaciale
GGATTACTGCATCGAAAGTATGAACAAACTATAGCCTACTATAAAAACTGGCCAAAATTGGCCAAATTGTCATGATCAAATATTGTGCAAATAGCTGATGTATACGCTCACAATGGCAGTAGATGGGCTATTTTCAGAATGTTTATCTGCAGAACAGAGTCAAACTATGCAATGTTACAACTCCTACAATTCCATGTGCTTGTCAGGGTGGGGGGTCCCCAGTTCAAATATGATTACTTCGGGGGTCACGTTCTGAAACATGCCAGTTGCACTATTTTACTAGCCAACCAAGTTTTTAGAATATAACAGGACCTTCTTGATCCGTCATGCGAGTGTGGAATCGCCTTTGCTTTTGAGTAAATGGTCACACGGCCGCCCCCCCTCCTACTAGTATCATGGGGTAAAGTACAGATTTAGACTGCGATGGAGAGGTGCCGTCTCGGGACACATGTCATGACCGTTAGCCGACTCAGCCCCATTTCAGTTGCAACGCGATAGGCACAGAATACTAAATCATATGTTTTGGCAAGAGTGTTTGCCCCGACTGCCACTCAATGTGGCTAATGGCCAATCACAGCGCCTCCTTACTCAAACGTGAAGGCTATTCCGCACTCGCGTCAGTCATGTGTGAAGACAAACTTTACCAGCATTTTGTCATTTCCCTCTTAGCCGTTCATCACTGTTATCAATGGCAGCAGCAGCACCAAGGACCTAGGAATCCATTACAGTAAGAATGCAGAAGGACTCACTTGTGATCTGACCAGATATGGGTAGACTTTCTTCCGCTCCATTGTATGCTGATATTGTGACTGCATAATCCACATCTGGAGTCAACTCTGAGATTGACGTCTGCGTCGCAGAGGCAGGGAGTGTAAATTCTTTTATCGGTTCCGCTACAACCAAGAACAAAGAAGACATCAGGGAACCGTTGTAACAGAAATTCACAATAGGCCACAATACATGACAAGCAAGTATCAAGCTGTGCATACAAAGAAAAAGAAAAGTTCAAACTTGTTTTATATTGAGTATTACAATTCATACTGTAAAACAAAATGTAAAACCTTCCTGAAACAATAACTGATACATTTTGTGTACAAAACTGAACAACTTGATTATAGAGAAGATAGCAAAATCTATGAAAACCATTGCATTCTATCCATTACATGTATCAAGAAGTTTGTTTTAATTATTCAGAATCATTAATTCATTTAAAAGGAACGTAATCCTACAGAGGTAAGTGTTCATGTGTGGATCTTTAGATAATGGCTGGGTGTGGCTAGTGTTGTCAGTGAGAGTGATTGCTCCTGTTAACGCTTGTAATGTTACAGTCCAGGCACGCTGGGACCCGTAGTTTTAACGACTACCCACCTGTGTCTGAGGAAACTTGTATTCTGTAGCCCTCTATCCTAGAATATGGCCTTGTCCATGTCATTTGCACTGTGTTCTCATTTAAAATCTTAAATCTCAAATCTGAAGGCGGATCAACTGTGAATAGAAAAAAGGTTAACAAAGTTAATATCTTTGACATTGAGCAATGAGTGTATTTTAGATGAAGTATGACATAGTAGCATTTTTCCAACAATCAACACTTCAGTGATTGAAGTTATATCGTTCACTGTTGGGGGAAAAACATACAGTACAGGCACGGTACAGAGGTAAACATATTATACAAGCATATTAATAATAGGAAGAAGCCATTTTAAAGGGAAAATGACATCCGTTTGAGCTGTCAAACTGCATGTGACCAGTAGCCACAGTCAACAACTCAAGCAACACAGTCAGTGAGAGACAACCTTGTCTGCCGAAAGGACAGAACATTAGTGAACAACACAAACAGGATGGGAAAAATAACTCTAGCCATCACCCAAACACTGATACACTTCTCTGCTGTGGTAATAACCTTTCTACCAGACAGGTAACAAGTAACCAACCACTATTAACAACATCTCTGGTGTCCCTATTTTGGATTGTTTGTTTCAAAATCTTTCAAAGATGTTTCTACATGTAATATGTAATAACTGTTGAAGAATATTCATAATGGAACACATTGTCAAATTGGAAATCGTCTAATTTAACTATCTGTCGTCTGATGAAGTAGCGCTTTAAAACCCTATACTTTGTTGACCATGGTTCACCCCAGGGGTCTGTACACCCCTCCTTTATGCCATCTAATCTCTTTGCCGAAAAGAGACCATCTGCAAGCTCACAACTCATCGCAACAGCAACGCCACACTTTGTGAGCTTGTAGATCTATTTTTGTTTCACAAACGTTCATTACATGCACACTACGCAGAGGGATGCTATAGGATTCAAGTCGTTAACTGGAGAGGTTAAAACATTTATTAGGCTGGTAAAACGAGAAATCATACTGTCTGTCACTGAGAAAATGTTATGATTCCCACCCTGTACATGGAAACACAATATGGAACAGCTAACATAGCAGTCCATATGTCAATCCAATGTCTATGACACTGAATTGACGAACAACAACCTGTGATGTTGATTATACAATGGATAAGTAAGATCTTATTTTGCCATAACTGCACAAGTTCAGCGGTTCCATCCATTGCAAACCTCATAAAAGAATACACCATGCCATCCAGGACATGTGTAGATCTTTTTTTGTTTCACAAAGTTCTTACAAACGTCTTCACCAGGGGTTATTTTAGCACAGGACCCAGTTTTAATAAAGTAGCCTATAACTTAATCCAATCCTTGGCACTTTGCTCTTTAAAACATGTTATTATAACTCATGTGCATGAGCATTGACACCAATAGGCCCAAAACAAATATAAGGTCCTTGCCAATAGGGTGAGATTGACTGGTTACTGGAGTAAGAAAAAACAAAAAATTATGGAAGGAGGGGGAAAAAATCAAAGGGCAGGAAGGAAAACTGAATTCAAAAGGTTGACTGACACTGAACTAACAAACTATGCAACATGCACATGTACATGAAAAGTTGTTTGCAACAACTTGTTTGCGAGGGACAAACGCCTCCATGTACACACATTGGACAACAAAATAGGAAATATTTTATAATGATATTCTTCAGGAAAAATGACAATGACTGACTCATAACTGTCTGCATCATCTAATAGCCTATTGGAAAATCACTATAATTATACTGCAAATAAAACAGCTATCTGTGAATTACTGTGTAGCAAGAGCATGCAACAAATAGACTGGGTGTAATGCATACACTTTACATAAACAATGTACGTTAAATGTAACCAGGCTAGTTTAGCTAAGCAGTAATTATTGGGCATGTATAAATATAAGGCTATGTGACTCTATAGAAGATTCCTAGCCCTGGTCCAGTACGTTAGAGAGTTCTCTTCCCTAACGCACTGGACCAGGGCAGAAGATTCAGAGAGGATGCTGTAAAATAATAATAGAAGATAAGTTGGCAGTTACACGATGGACCAGAGCTAGAAGATAACCTTGAAACTGTGTGTCATATCCCTCCCTGTGTATATATGGTTATGGACTTATGGTAATGAACTGAAGAATATCATTGTAAAACATTGTCGCAAAGCCATGATAACTTTGACCGAGGGTGTGTGGGGTGTCAGTGAGAGGTGAGGGGTACAGACGACGTACAGCAAAAATGGAGAACCACCAACCTGGCATATCAACTCAATGGACTGTGGTCGGCTCCGCTCTGTTCTCCAAATGGATCTATATATTTGGACTTTCTTGGCCAAAACTACCCACATTTTGCCACTTTTTATAAAAAGGTCAAAGAAGGAAGGAGCACGCACACCGAGGAATGGACACACACACACAGGTGCTGGCGCATGCCACGCACGGCTGTTACTCATTATTATAGAGCTCTGCGCTCTTTCTCTCTCTCTCTCTCTCTCTCTCTCTCTCTCTCTCGCTCGCACAGCAACACACACACGCACGCACACACACGCTCGCGCGTAGACATGAACCCGCATGGCACACACAGCCTACACGCACAAGCAAACACAATACCTACGGCATCTCAAAATCATATCCTCCATAGTTCATACAAATTACACGAGCACCTGTAGACATTTCTGCCCGCATAAGTAGGCCTATAGTTTGGAATGTGTCAACTATCCATTTACAGTTTTCTCCGATATTGATATACGGTAATAGTTTGTCCATCATCAATGAATCTAATCACTTTGTTTGACGACTCCCCTGACCTTTTCCAAGGAGCCATCCAGGTTGTGGCCTGGTGCTGCTGCTGGGCATTAAAAGGGATCATTAGGGCGCATATGGTAGCTATGCAACAGAAACGGACACTGTGCATGACGACATGTGTTTTATTCTGAGGGGTTTATTCTGAGGTTTTGGACTCTGACAGAATGTATCCGCACTCCGCAGAGGCTCACTGACTGGACCACATTTTCTCTGTATAACGTCTCAGACCTCTGGAAAATAAGTCATATTTTGTCTTTCCGTTCCATCAAGAGAAAAAGGACAAAGGAGGGAAACTTGGCCACCGTCCTCATTCTCTCTCTCTCGTTCTATAATATATTGTCCAGTGGAATTGTCTGTTTTTTGGCAGACGGTGAGCCCCTCCTAGTGTAAGAAAAGTAAACGGCAGCTACCTATTCCTGGATGTCCTTCCAACCAATGACTGTTAATACTATATCGTTTGTCTTTCATCTAGCTGTCTGTTTCCCCCCTATGGCCCTAGAGAGAAATCTAAATTCATAATTCACTCCAGATTTTCCGATTAACTGTGGACATTCTCGTTTTCAGAATATGTTTTTGGTAATAATTAACTCGCCGTTTCAATTGACAATAACTAACTTATTTTATTAACTCTGGCTGTTTGACAAGGCACCGAATTGTCAAAAGAAAATACACTTCCAACCAAGTTTACATAACATTAGGCTATGTAGCATTTAAACAAACTTCCAAAACACATTTTCATTCATTAGATTTTTTTTATTCACAACACCTAACATTGGCACGCTTGTACAATCACACCACACCAAGCAGCACTGGCTGGGAGTGGTTTGGTCAAACTGCGGCAAAAATAATTCAGAAGGGTATATAGGCTATAGAATAGAGAGAGGAGAGATGGAGTCATGGAGAGTGAATAAAGATGAACTTTACCTGAATCCTGGGCCTGAGCGGAGGAGAGAAGCAGCACTGCAAGCAGAGCAGCTGCTGCCGGAGACATCAGCCTTATCTTCATGTTAACTCTCTGCTCTCAGCAGCGCATGAATGAACCTGCACGCGACGATAACGAGCTATTAAGACTTATTTTTTAATATATATATATTAGCCTCGGGTATAGCCTATACAAGACTAAATTAGCCTATATACGAGCTTATACACTCTTCAGTGTCAATTTAGCTCTACGTGTTCCATTTCTCCACTCCACTCTGGATACATTAACACTGATGATTAGGCTATTTCGGAACAATTCTGACAATTCTGAACAATTCTAACAATTATGTGGAAGATGGGTGTCATTCTAATGATCAGATTGACTGACAAATCCACCATAAAAAACAACAGCTATACCGTGGTTATGAATTTCAATCAGTTTTCCATGCTAATGGCGCGTATCCTCCTGTCTTATAAAATAAAACGAATTGTCAAATAGGCCTACATACATTGTATTTAAAATGTTAATCAAATAATAAAATATATAATTTATTAACAATGTCTAGTGTGGCAAACATTTGGAATCAAACCAAATTTTGAGATCAAATAACCTGACACCAAATTCTGGCACTGTGCGCAATTACGCACGACACTGCCAATAAAGTCGCATTCAATTATCACGATGAATAATGTAGGCTATATGACACATTCAATAATGTAACATTTTGACAGTAGGAGGCTAATAGGCTTCTATGCCATTTAAAAATGTTTTAAAAAATAAATAAATAAAAAATCTCCCCGCAATAAAGGCTATATTATATTTTGCAATAACGCGTGCCCAAAAATGGAGCCTAGACGCAAAAGGAAAAACATGCAACACTGACCTATAGCAGAGTGTTGAGTGTAATCAATAGTTTTTTTAAAAGCAGTTTTGTAGGTAGGCAACCCCGTCTGTGAAAACGATGTCCGTTTATCACGGGAGAGGATTAGATGGTCCAGTCAGTGGGAAAGTGTGAGCTCAACTGGTGCGGTTCCCAAGCGAGTCGGCCAGCCTCTTTCCAAGTGGGAAGAATCCCTTCACAATCTGCTACTTAATAGGGGGCTGCTCCCAACGCTCCCTTCACCCGCCGCACACTGACACACTCCTCGGTGTCAATTTAACTCTGCGAGTGTACAATGGAACCATTTTGGGTCCATTTGTAATCTCCCAGAGAGCTCCATGGATTTTACTGTGTGCACGCTTACGACAGCCAGAGAACCAAATGATGTGTAGCTCTGTGAAAGTGGTGGGGAGACACATTCGGAAACTTTTACATAGTTCTCTGCATTCCATTGGGGTGATGATGGGCTCCTGAGTGTTTTCAGTAACAAAAAAAAGGAGACATAAGTTCTGCTTTCGGGAAAGCGGGAGGTGTGTTGAGCTTACTGGTTTATGCGAATCAATGGAAAAAGTAATCATATCCATTAGATTGGATGTTCCAAGTTCCCTTTTTTGAACCGGTTTATTTACTGAAATTTACAAATTGAAAATGTTCACCTTTAGTTTAATTTCACCTTGCGAAGTTGCGACCTTAATTGTGACTTGTCATTTTAGTTGTGTCTACACATTAACTGGAAAATAGTTTATAATTGTATGTAACAGCTTTTTGCCTGTTTTCAATGGGATCTACTGTGGTGTAATTGATTTCATGTGGCACTATGGAGTCTGGACATGGTGATGCAGAGAATCCGTATCACGGGATAAGGACCGTTTGATTCGTTTGATAACAGCGCTCTCTAGTGGCAAGGGTCTAAATGTGTAATGAATGATGCGCATCAGTAGCAAGGTTTGTACAATTTTCTGAAGTCTACATGTCATGAGTTTGTCAGTTTTATCTCTTCCTCTCTTTAGACAACCTTTTGCCATTATGAGAATACAAAATACATTACATAGGCTATAACAATCATAACTGGATACTTATGGGTTAGCTATGGCTCAGGAGATCCAATGATCTGTGGTTCAGCGGTTCGAATCCCAGCTCCTCCTGTCCATGTCAAGTGTCCTTGGGCAAGACATTGAACCCTACATTGCCTCCAATGAGTCGGTCAGTGCTAGCTTGCCACCATTGGTGTGGGAAGTCAAGAGTCTGGTGTCGACTGTTCGCCGCCTCACCTCCCAATATGAATGAATGGACCATTGTAAGCGCTTTGAGCACTTGGAAAAGCACTATAAAATGCAATCTGTTATTTACTTGAGAACTTGGCTCATTTTTCCCAAAACAGGCCAAATTCTCTCAAATAGGCTAAATGGGTTCTCTGGAGCCGGAGATTAGGAGCTTGAGAATGGCTATTTTCGGTGTGCGACACCAAATAAAGCAGATCTAGTATTTACAGGGTAGGCCTATGCTTTGTGGAACAAATCTATGGTTGGTTAAAAACTGAACCTTCTGTTAAAAACAGGACCATTTCATGAACGTCTTCACATTTTGTCTTGGGTTTATTATCAGCCAGCAAGGCTATAACTTATTTCAAAATATATACCCAATTTAACTTAATGTATGCATTGTGTTCTAAATGTTATGTTTTCCCTCGTTTATATTTTGGTCTACTATGGAATGCGACTTTCGGACAACATTCAACCACACTTATTTTCTGTACTACTGGCAGAAACTGATAAGCTTCTAGCACTAAGCAATTAACCGACATGGCTGGAAAGGACAGACCTGATCGTGACAATTGCATTTTTCAGACATCCAAACACATTAGTTCAACATAAACAAGACGTTATAATGAGAGGCATTTTTATTGGTCCTCAGGTATACAGAGTACAATAAATACATACTGATCCCATGAACATGAAACAAAATCCCATTGTGACGGGACAAAATCCCATCATTTGTGACATTCTTTTTTACAATGACCAGTATTGTGCTGGTGGTGTATAAACACAGGAAAACATCCTTGGTGGTTGATTCTCTCTATTCGTTCTTCTGTGGGAACGCAGCCTTCACCAGTTCATATACCACTCCTGCCGCTCCTGCAAAGAAATGGCAATTACTATCACAATATTGGCCAATTACACCAGCTGTATGGTGTAATTATTTAGTTTAAATATCTCTATATTCCGATAGAAATCATTGCTGCCACACCCAAAACAGGGATTGCACTTGTCTATTCCAATCCACAAATTAATCACAAAAGGCAAGCACAACTGACATTTGCAGTCGTGTGGCAGTGCCAACTACTATGACCTACTAGTTTTTAAAAGCTTTAGCATCATTCTTCAAAGTTAGCTTTTGCGATGCTTGCTCAACAATGAACATGAGACATTGTAGTTGTTTACATGGTTTCCAAAGTCAATGATTTGTGAAGACATCTGTGAAAAGCTTGAATAAACTGACCCAAGAGTGTGAGAGTCATCGTTGCCCTGTAAAGCAGTGCATCACCAGTCCCTCCTCTCAAATGGACCGGGAGGCCATTGTCCTCCTGTTCAAAAGAAGCAAAAACAGAGAGCTCAATACGTTGACAGTTGTAGAATATAAATCAATGAATAGCAACAACCATGCATGATTCAGATGTCCACTCCAAATAAAGTATAATTTAAGCAGTTACCAATACCAGGGTGGGACATTAATACCAGCCTCAAGAAAAATATTGGTACATTTTGTGCATGGTTGATGGATTACTCTCCCTAAACAGTTACTTTGGCACATGCCCAACATGCCCATGGCTTGTAAAGACTCTAAATAGTATACATATCTGGAAACTGTCAAATCCAAATCAAACAGATTTGCATGTAACCAACCATGGCAAAATAGTTTAAGTTGTCAGTGCATTTTGTAAGCCATAACGGCTATAGATGGTGGATTTCCAATCCTGGTTGTCCCCCACTGCAATGATCAGATACTATTACATGATTAAGGAAGACCGCTCCCTTGATTCACTCTTGTAAAGGTAACAATTAATTAATAGCCAACTCCAAATTGCATGCATAGTTAGTAGTATCCACCCAGTTGATGCTGTAAAACATCAAGCTACTTATCTTTGAAGCTAAAATAACAGATAACTGAAGTTCATAGCTTCACGGGAGGAACCTGAACAGCAGACATAGAAATTTAGACCATTCACTTCACTACTATACTGTATACCACTACTACAATATTTTAGACTACAAAAACTAGACTTAATACCACCATACAAAGACAAAGTGCAGTAACTATGCAAATAATCCGATAATAAAAGGCTTAAAACAAAGTATTTCAACTGGCTGTCTTCAAAACGGTGATATCAATTTAATATAGTAATATTGCAGATCTGTAAGAGACGTGTTAATATCATGAAGGCAGAGTTGACCTTTGAGACAAATTCAGTGTCGCCAAAAACATAATTACGTACTGCACTTTGGCCTGATTCACACTGGCAGCCAAATCTAGCCTGAATCAGATCTGAGTCACTTCAGGATTGAAATCCGATTGGTTTAAATGGTCACATGACTCATTTAAACCAATGTGAATCAGGCCTTTTGACTCTGCAGGGCAGTATACAAGGTAAAACGTATTGCACCTTAGGGTCAAGTATTTACAGCATGACAAATTCAAGAAACAAAGAAAAACAATCTACAGTAATGTTCTTATAAGGTTTGGGGCTGCCAAATAGCTTCAAAGCACCATGGCATAGATTGAACCAGTCTGTAGAACTCGGTTGGAGAGATGGAACAACATTCAAAAATATATTCCCTCGTTTGTTGTTGAGTTATGGTGGTGGTGAGCACCGTCTGAAAGACATTGGTCCAAAAACTTCCATAGGTTAAATCTTTCGACATCTCATATCAAAGCATGGGAAGAGGATCTAGGGGCCCCGTGATCAGATGAGGAATGGGATATGGCTCTGTCTAGAGCTCATAAAAAAAACATTGCTCAAACCATACATTGATATAGTCCAAAGTGCTACATACAGGACATCAGCTGCATCTTTCAGCTAAACTTGAAAGAATATCTTCTTTTGTCCTTTTTTGAAGTGCTCTTTGGGAGGTTCCCTCGTCAAGAAGTGCTCTCCAGCTGAATAAAGTTCCCTTGATTAGGGTGCTGGGTATAAAAAAAAAGTTTGGACCTGCACTCTGTGTGCAGAAACAGGAAACAGACACCATTCGTTGCCCTGGTTACCATCATGTCATTGTGTTACCTGTTATTTCGTTTGTACAGTTATATTGCATTGCATTGTTTATTTGTTTGTGTGACATGTGGATTTCATTAATATGGACATTTAAAAAGGAAGACAGCGTGAATGTCAAAAAGAACATTTCATATAAATCCATGGTGTTTATAAAACATTGTGTTAAAAAGTGTTTTGTTTGTGTGGTTTCATTGACAGTTTTTCACAGTGGGGTAAATAAAGAGCCCTTATGAACATGAACATCAGTTGGAACGTTGTCTATTAGTCCACTTGCCAAAATGTGAACCCGGACATGTTGAGTACACCAAGGTTTTATGATAGAAATGTTGAGTATGGGTCCCCAGCATGTAGAAACTACCGGATGCTAACTTGCATATGTTGAGCAATTTTCATAATATGTGACCAGTGACCACACCATTAACAAACTATAGAAGGCAGTGAACAGTCAGAGATGGGGTGAAATACCCTGTTCAGGGTTAGAAGGTTATTGATTTCTCCGCAACACCTCCATCACACTGTCAGTGGATTGAAGACATGATGCGGAATCTACAATTGGAATAAATAAGAGGCACACAGAGATTCCACAAAACATGGGACCCATTAATACACTATGAATAGCCTGCCTAACATGGAACTACAACTCCATACATTACCCACTGTCTGCCTGTACTACGGTCTTGGTCTTTTGTTTGCATGTTGTCATTTTGTGATTAGTCTGTTCTGTGTTTTCTGTAATGTTGCTCAATTGGGTTCGAGATCTGGTGACTGCGAGCAGCAAAGGCCATAGCATATGATTCAAATCATTATCATACTCGGAAAATCAGAGAACCTCGTGCTCTGTGGATGAGGGCTTTGTCATGGATAACCACTCCAATAGAAGTGTTTCATCATACGATAGGTCACTTTAGAACTGTACAGATTTGAAGGGGCCGTTCCTAGTCTAAAGTGACAAGGACAGAAACCATGGCAGAAAGATGACGACCCCCACCCACCCATTAACACAAAAAAAAACAGCAACGCACCTCATACAGGCCTGTACCTTTCCCTGGGTGTGCACCACACATGCACAAGTCACCCCCTTGTGGAGAATACGGTGAAGCATGACTCATGATGTTCATCATAATTTATCCAAGAATTTCTATAGATCAGTGCCTATAGTGTTGTTCTTGCACCACTAAATCTTGTAATGAGGGGGTTGTCCACTCACTGTAACTCTTGACTCTACTATAAAATCCCCTCTCATCATGTAGTTGTCAAAGGATTGCTCTTGCTGTTCATGTCCTGCAATGACTCATTCACCATGCCAAAGTTCTGCTGTACATATTGTACTAATGCACAACCATCCATACCAATAAGAAACCTAAGCATTTAAATTGTCCAATGTCCATGTTTATACACTTATTTACTGAGGGTTATTTTCCCTTTAATTTCTCACACCGTTTGCACACACTTTTGAGCCCTGTGAAGGAATTGGATAATCATTAACATTATATGACTCTGATTAAACACTTTACAATAGAGGAGCATGCACTACTTGTAACACCGAGCATGTACGAGAGAGAGAGAGAGAGATAATTCCTTTTACTGACCAATCACTGACTATAGCAACGATCAGCATTAAGATACGTTTATCACATTATTTTAATGCTAAATTAATATATAGAATGCTATTAATATATTTTACTGTTTTACCTGGAAGAATTTCTGTTTCTGGGGGACCTTGTTTTCAACCTGGCGGCGCGCGCTGCTGGCGATGGTCCGCCGCGACACCTGCTGGAGAGTCTGCGAAACGACACAAAAATACAAAATATTTCAGAATAAAAACAAGAAATCTGTTTTCAACCACACCATTTCATCACATACAGTGGTGTATTCTTCAGCGTCAAACAGATCGCATTTCTGTTTGAGGCTGAAGACGTACGGGTAGGATATATCAATGAATTAAATAGCTGACACCAGACAGTCTCGTCTGTGGAAACTGGAAACTTGTCCTGGTTTGACCCCGTCGTCTCAACCACAACAGCAGAACACACTAGAAGAACGCGGGCTGTGCTGAGTCTGACCCACACATCTTATGTCCATGAATTAATTAATTAAACGATATTCAACTGATCTGATTAAAACCACAGCATTAGCATAATAAAAATGTTTTGTCTTACAAGTAAGTGTCTGAACATCTTCACAAGGACAGCTGAGGACAGAGAGCAAAGAGGGAAACGACACTTCCTGCTACTACTGGCTGCTTCTTCTGCCTCCAGTCCTGCTTATATTGCTGTTAACGGGCAGACAAGGCGCACAGTGCTGCCCTCTATAGGACTGGGTTTTCAACCAGTGGTCCGAGGACCACCAGTGGTCCTTGAGGGGGGTTCCAGGTGGTCCTAAATGATGGAGAGTTGGTAACCAAATAGACCATTATAGATCTTTAACTCTTGATAGAGTAAAATGAATGGGTCCATTTTACACTCTCAAGAGTTAAGTTGTTGTTAAAATCTGCATTACTTTAGGTGGCAGTGGCACAGTGGTAGTGCTGTCGCTTCACAGCAAGAAGGTCCTGGGTTCGATTCCCGCTGGGGACGCTGTGGGTGCTGGCGGCGTCTCTCTCCTTCTCTTCTCTCTCCGTCAGCAGTGCCCATACCCGAGGCGGGGTTGGCGAAAGGGCCTTTCTGTGTAGAGTTTGCATGTT
The DNA here is from genome assembly GCA_900323375.1 of Benthosema glaciale. Classification (NCBI taxonomy): domain Eukaryota; kingdom Metazoa; phylum Chordata; class Actinopteri; order Myctophiformes; family Myctophidae; genus Benthosema; species Benthosema glaciale. The sequence goes on from OOFJ01041608.1 coordinate 23,833, forward strand.
CTCCCTGTATCCCCTACTACCTCACAAAATGTGCAGTAATCCTGGTCTCCAAATGCCCCCCTGGCCAGCCGGATCGCCTGAGAGAGGGGAAATAGTCCGGGAGCTAGGTCCAGTCCTCATAATGTTTCTGCTTACTTTTTTTCACTATCATTTCCTGTTAGCATATACCTTGGGCCATCTCTGTATGAAGGGACCACTCCCAACTCCCGACCGTTTGGTTTCACTGGCCCAAAAAACACTTTTTTGGTATATGTCTCTGGCGAAATTGTGTATAGGTACATATAAATTCACTAAAATTACATACATATACCTGGAAGTGTGAAATTTGGCATGGAGTATCCTGACATATAGGGGTAAGTAGCAGAATAGATTTCAGGGGCTTGCTACTATTCTATTGTAAAATATCACCCACCACATCACCAGAAACACACAAAAAATGCTGTCCGCTTGACAAATACCCATCATATATGATTATGTTCCAGCACTTTATAGTGAATATCACTGCCTCACTTGTAGATACAAAACTGCCCATATTCATAAGCTTCAATTTGAGCCCAAGATGACCTCTCTATCTTGAAAATTACTCTTTCTGTGGCCAAAATTCTGAACTATACCTCAAATCGGAATAGTGTCATTTTCAGTCACTAGCCTTCTAGAGTCC
>OOFJ01041912.1:6707-22768 GCA_900323375.1 Benthosema glaciale
CGTAGACCAATGTTTACCTGTGACATATAACTATTCATTTATTGCGAACGCAGTGAGCCCTTACTATGAAAGCCAGGTAGAACATGTCTGTCTGTCTGTCTGTCTGTCTGTCTGTCTGTCTGTGTGTGTCTGTCACGCTGCTGATACTAACTGGCCACCAGAGGGCGCCAAATGGAAAATTACAGAGGGACTTCAAATACACTGCGTTCGCTTCACGCATTCATGCGTCTTACTTGTCCTCAAAAAGCAGATCACCAAGACACAAGACAGATCGTAAAAATGTAACATGAAAGTAATTACTCACTTAACATTGTTTGTGATATAGCTGCCTGATAGGTCACACTGCAATAGGCCTTGTTTAGTCTTTGCCATATACTGTATACTGTGCTTGTTTTTCAGTCGATTAACTTTCATCTCTGAAGAAGATGACTGTATTTATGGGGTCAGAATGTAGTTAATCAAAAAGTTTGGATGGCTGGTTTTAGCATAATTGATTTAAATATTTCTCATAAAGAACGATCTTTGATTAAATCCTCAAACATTTAAGACAGATTACTACTGTACCTATTATTCTCTAAAAAAGAAAATGCCTTAATACCGAGAGGGATTTGTCACATATCAGTAATGTAAATGAAAGCCATAAATTAATCCATGCACCCAAAGGAGTTTTGGTGATAATCAAGGAGGAAGAAATACAAGAAATATTCTGATTATGTAAATACGATACATGTTTAAAACAATGATAACCTAGTGTTTACGGATTGTAATGTTTTAATTTCGCAAAGGCGAAAGATTCAGATTCAGGTAAGAATTACAGCGCGCGAGAGAGAGAGAGAGAGAGAGAGAGAGAGAGAGAGAGAGAGAGAGACTAGTCCAATTTCACAGCCAAGAGCCACATAGACTGGAGAAGTTGTAAGGCTTTGTCACTTTGTGTCAGATGGGCAAACCAAGATGCCAGGCTCAAAACTTTCTAAACTGTAAACATAGAATACACACAAAAATCACTTTATCAGCTGAAATCTGCTGCATATGGAGGTGCATATGGTCCCACAATCAAAAACAAAATATTGACATTACAATGCAGAGGCGATGTTTGCCCCAAATCCCAGCTTTGTAATGAATTCAGCAAAATGTCTGCATCTTTTTCTTTTTTGGGTACTTTATATTGTCAGTGATCATTGCAGTGAGTTTACTCTCCATCTGGATGTAGTAAAAAATGCATTTTTGCACTTGTTCAGAGAGCGTGAGCAAATGACAGGAATGAGTACTAGTCAAATGACTTAAGTGTTCCTCACTTTCCTTTCATAAATCCTACTATAAAATCGAGAGAATCTTGTCTTCCATTTTTATCCTCACTGGGTCGGCCAATCAATCTGAAATTGAACATGAGCATTGAGCATTGGCATAGGCAGGGAATGACAAAGCTGATTCTTTTTTTTTTTTGTGCATTTTCCCAAGTTTAAGCAGTTTATTAGCATTTTTGGCAAGCCCGAGGGGATCTGAACTTGGCCTATCGTGAGAGCAGACTACAGGCAGTAAGAATAGTTAAATAAATATGGCTGCTGCTATACTGCTGCTGGATTCGTGTGTATGTGTGTTCATGCAAAACACAACATGGTGCCAGGTATACATGATCCCTGGGGCTTTTTGTGTTATCCTTTTAGCATAAGCTTTGACTGTACTACCTGTACTGTTGACAAGCCTGCTAATAAAGTATTCAATCAATAAAAAAAAAATCTATTCGCCTCGAGTTGACTCTAATGACAGTTTAGCCACCATACCATAGTAGAGATCCATTTTATAGAAACTTCACGCTGACATATAACATAAAACAAGCTGGAGCAAAGCCTCCATGTAAGATGAAGATGACAGCAATGTTGATAATCGGGCAGTTCAAGCAAGTTTAAGGGTGTGGGTATGGACTTTAAGGATTAAACGCCATAATTAAGGATAGGGTGCCATAAATACAGTATTACTTGTTTGACGGTGTTCCTCCGATGATAACAGTGACAGTATTCATGCACTGAGACTGGGATCATCAGTTATATCAACACAGTTTTAAGCAACTCATAAAAGTTTAGCCTCCTCTCTGTGCATGCAGAGTCATATGCAAACCAGATTTTCTAACGTGTGAGACGAATAAAACATAAACATCAAGACAGACACTCTCCTTTCTAGTAAAAGATAAAGGGAAGCTGTGCTGAAAAGACATGGCTTAATTTAAAATGACTGGCCTATAGGTCAAGGGCAGCCGAAGCAAACAGTGTCTGTGATTTCCTCTCTCACAAGAATGCAAATGAGACCAATTGGTAGCCCATTTTCATTTTGCAAACTGAGAAGTAAAACACGCTGTATAGTGTTAGCTTCCTTATCGTCGTCACACAAATGCGGAATGTGAGACATCTGGAGGCGTTTAGCAATGCTTTCAATGTTTAAACACTGTTTATGTTGAAATTATGAGTCCTGCATAATGCTGAACACAGCAGCAGCAGTTAAGACCTGTGAACAAAAATCAATATGCGCGTGTCAGTAATTCGTTTGATTTAGATTTAGGCCAAACAAGGTTTCCTTTAAGAATGGATAACAGTGATGCTGTAGCAGAAATACAAGCTACAGCATATGACACACGTTCGGTCACTTTAAAGCTGTCTTCAAAGCATGTGGGACACAGAGAGAACTATTTTGATTTTTGTACCTGCCACATATCATGTTATGTTTAAAGGCCAGGGGTAAAGACGGCGCAGCTTGCAACGACAGTCTGTAGTCCGTGTTGGGAAAAGATAAGCTTTCTCAACCACGCTAGCCTAGCAGAGATCAGAGATGTGTTCATCTACGTAGTTTTTAGCCTGAAACTAATGAGAAAATCAGCCTAGGCTTTCATGGCCCTTTAAGTCAATTTATTGGTGTCCAGAATTCACAAGGAAGAAAGAAGGAAATACAGGCTATAGGCCTACTCTTTACTTGCACACATTATATGTACATTCAATGGCACTACGTGCCAAGTTTAGACTATAAATTGGTCAGTATTGTTGCTGATGTTTCTAGTCCTGCACAGAAGTTTGTGTGGTGACAGTTGAAGGAGATGGGTCTCAAAAAAACATTGCAGCTACCCATCTCAGTTAAACCAGTGGGCCTTAAAAAGGCTGTGAGGAGGAACAATGCATTTCATGAGCTGCAGCTCCGGTGTGTTGGGTGACAGATTAATGAGAGAAGTCGTGAATGCGAGGAAGAAGTGGCCCTACCTCATTAGTGTTCCACCTGTGTCTCTCCTTTGGCAGCGAGGAGCATTTTGGTAGACATTCGAGCAGCTTTTTGGGCAGGTATATTTTCAAATGTCCATGTTCATCTGGAAAGGAGAAAGCATAAGGAAGACAGACGTTTTAGCAAAACATTATTGACCTGTCTGCCTGCCTCCTTACTGTATGGCTACACAGTCAGTGTTTCTTTAACCACATCAACCCTAGGGTCCACATTCTGAGCATTTCATAACATAACATTGTGACAAAATCTTATAGGATTTTGTACCCTCTTTACAATTTATTCCCAAACTAATATGAAAACATAACAAGTCATTTCAAAAGCCCAAAAGGTATAGTGCGCCACAACTAGTTCCCCCCTGGCAGGTGCAATGTGACCTATTACATTGTGAAGAGGTCACGATCATGTTAAAACCCAAACAAACCAGTGCAGGGATAAAAGTGGATAAATGACTAAGACGTCCAATTGCTGTTGCTCTCATTCTCCCTGCAGCCACTGTACTAAACGGAGACAGTTCCATTATTAAACCCCACAGTGACCTGTCAGATCGATGATATGTATATTATTAATATTGTTGGATGGTAATGGAACTCATTTTATACAATCATCCAAACACATGGGTGAGGGTGCACGTACGGCATGGCAAAACAGCTCAAGGGGTACATAGCACAAAAAGATTGCAGGACCACTGTGTAGGACACTGCTAATGATTCTGGATAAAGATGGATATACAAATGTGTGTACAGACAGAGCACGCACGCACACACACACACGCACGCACGCACGCACGCACGCACGCACGCACGCACGCACACACAATTGATGAAACTGCCTTCTTGTTGATCCCCTTAATATCATCATCTCAGAGCGAGGGGTAATGATAACTACCCTATGGTTAGTACAAGCACTAACATTAAAAACAGAAACACTGCATATTATCGTTATCCTAACTAATTATTGTAATAAAATTCTTTATGAAGAGTCAAGACACACATTAACAAATGTTCCTGTTTTACTCTATAACAAATAAATAAGCAGCATGTCTTGCCACTTGGCCTGACCGGTTCAGTGATGTATATGGCGTCAAGTGAAAATCAAATATTGCTGGCTGCCTACTACATATATACAAAGAGGCGTGGCCCTGACTGTCTTAGAAAGTATTGCTTGATTTGTAATGTATTGCTCCGCTCAAAAGATTATGATAGGAGACAGAAATGATAGCAATATTCAGAATTCTATAGGATTATATTGGAACATTGGGAAATCATAAGATTCTTTGGCGAAAATAACTGATATACAACTATACAAGCTCACAACGTGTCACAATTTGATGCGTTGTGAGCTTGTAGATCTACCATCTTTAGCGAAGAGATGTGATGTAGATGGGAAAACAGAGGGGGATTAGTATAGACCCAATTAAGGGGGACTCCTGTCAAAGTGAGTTTATGTGCTTAACTCCACTTACGGGTCCATTTGGTTCCATTCGTACTCTCTCGGGAGTTCAATTAACACTGAGGATTTAACTGTGTATGTTAACTGTGCTAGAATTATTCCCCAAACAGTGTGTTTTGGTATTGCGCTTGGATAAATGATTTCATTGAGACATACATCGTATCAGGGGAGTTCACTGGAAATATTCCACTGGCAGCTTGTAAAACGTTGTTTCTGTTCATTATTTAGCCATAATAAACACCCTGGAGTGATTCTGTGGCCTACAGAGACATGAGGGACATGGGAATCCGTGGGGTGCATGCCATGGTTTACTATATTATTCAGGGGAATAATTATTCAATTACCAGGCCCACTGCATACACGATAATACGTGCCATGCGACCTATATGTTGCATTTCACCATCGGTTAACATAATAAAACAGTATGGCCGCGGCTCGGAGATAGCATCAAGCATGCATCAAATTGCTCATTTCATTGCATTGCCTCATTCCGTTTCAAATATGCAGATGGCAATTCATCCAAGACTAAAGTGCGTGCAAATTATATTTGTTTGGAGAGAAGAATTACATTGAATTCATAATATCATGGACAAAACTAATACAGTCTTTGGGGTGACAATTTTTTTTCTTCTCCCCCATCACGCCATAAACATATGCTTGTTAGAAAATGTAAGCTTTTCCCTGTCCATAGCTTTTGCAATTTGCATACAAAACGAGGAATGGTTTATTCACAGTAAGCAACTTATCATTAAAAGTGGGGTTTTAACAGACAGAGCCAGTCACTGTCAATCATAATGACATGACAGGGGAAGCATTACCACAGACAATGTACTGCTTATATTGGAAAAACAAGCCAACTTCAAATGCGTCAAATTAAATAGGCCCTCAAATTTAAACCGAATACTCCAGGAAAGGTGGAAAGGAGGCATATGCTTCATTGTAAGGAGCAGGAAAATGCCCATTTGTCAGGCGGTGGCCTGCTAGAACATTTACGTCTACACTTTTAATCATGCAGCCCTCCACATGACATCATGCGCAGACAGGCACCATTACCAGCTGCTCTGTGAGTGCCTAGCCCCCTGTTAGTGCTCAAGACTATTCTCCCTTTGTATGAATGTTTAGAGTTTGTTTTTTCAGGTTAGCGTATAGGAGACATACCGTTGCTGTCGGACAGAAATCTTGTATATATGCCATTATTGTAAGACAAAAAGCAGTGAAAATAGACAATGCGCAAGCTCACAAAGCAGTGTGGCATATTTGAGGTTGTGGATACCATTTTCGCTATTGAAAATCTTCAAACATTTTAATTTACTGTCTGTATAATTACATGACCAAAATAGGGTCACCAGGTTGAAAGTGGTCCCCGGGAGTTTTTGTGTTATCCTTTTGGGCTTTTAGCCACAGAAGTGTTACTGTACTGTGCTGTTACATCTTTGACTAATAATAAAGTATTCAATCAGTCTGTGGGTTATATAAATATTGAACAAGATCTTGTGACTAAATAATATACATTGGAACACTGGTTCTCTTTTCCATTTCCTGAAAAGTAACTGTTTTGGACATACAAGGTTTCCATCTGACAACACCTATAAGCACGTTCGCAAAGAGAGAAAGTACAACAACTCCTGAAAATGTCCTACCAAATTAGGCTTACACTGACATACATTCCGAAAGTTTGATTTGTAGATGGAAATGTCCTATTTGGAACTTAATTACCCCACCATAAATGTACAGGTGTCTCTTTTTGTTTACTCCAATGTTTACCTACCTATTACAATCCCAAAATACAGCAAAGACCGTTTAAAACCCATTAATCTATTGTTTATATAGTCCTTCTAACAAGAGCTGAGTCAATCACCTAGAGAATAAAAACATGTCTACACTGCTACTTCTTATTTTTTGGTGGCGTTGCTGCCCAATTGTTTATATCATTGGACATTTAAAGCCTGCACAAAGAATCCAGCAATATATCTATCTGGTGGTGAGGCTATAACACTATATAGTGTACAGTATGTAGCACACTTTATCCAGTGCATCACAGCTGCTGCAGCAGTGTCGTAGCAGTTCTGCTGAGGTGACTGCATTGTAGAAAGGAAAAACTGAAATTATACAGCACTGTAAAATACTGATTGTTAATTTAACTCTGGGTTAAATTAATGCACAGGATTCTGCAGAGACAGACAGACAGACAGACAGACAGACAGACAGACAGACAGACAGACAGACAGACAGACAGACAGACAGACAGACAGACAGACAGACAGACACCCAGCTATAGCAGTCGCCAAGTCCGCATCAGGCAGAACATCAGGGACTGAGCGCTGCTCAGCATGTCTCCCAGAGGAACGCAGGGATGGTTTTGTGGACGTGTACCGTTTGCTGTGGCCCATCTGTACACGCAATTCCGCAAGTGTAAACGCCTTATATGAGACGAACAGGTATCTGCAATCTCTCGCTTCGCCCAATTAACACTTGCATGCAGCATCTGCTCCTTGGTTCTACCAAAGGGCTGTTACTGTAATCACAGGAAAACATGATGTGGCCGAGTGATCGGAGATGTGTAGAGTGAGAGAGGGCAGAAGGAAAAAGGGGAAGCAGGTAAATGTGTGTGTTTGCTGTACCCTACAGTTTCAGCAATGTGATTCACAATGTACTAAAACAATTTGACTTCTTGGAAGATCAAACTAGGATTTTTGCATTAGTCGTGACTATCCTGCAAGGAAAATGGCACAGTCTATTTGATAAATAATGATTTAATGAATCAACCAGAGTATTGAACAAACCTCTTATTTCACCCTCTCTGATGTTGCTAGAGTGATCAATTATTTACAAACAGAGCTATAGAAGTTTAGATATGAAGCTATCTGGTGAAATTATCTAGCTAAACTCCCGTCTCCTTCATATTGCAATAGGCCTATCACGTAGCAAAATAACCAACACGTTGCTAGGTGATTGTTTGTGTGTCAATATGTATGCAACTTTAAGCAGTAGTGTACGATGTTGTTTTCGAGACAGAGAGAGAGAGAGAGAGAGAGTGTGAGAGAGAGAGAGACTTGTGGTCTCATGTACAGTGTGGGGTCAGCGAGGCCAGTAAAATCCAGACTCAGATATATGATGGATCTTTCCAGTGGATCCACTCGGTGAAGGAGCCTTGGCCATCTCTCACCCTGCACAAAGAGAAGCTTTGAGGACTCGCTTCTCTGTTGTAATCAATCGTCTGTACCAGCCCGGGCAGCAGGCAGGCGTGCCGGACAGCCTTTCAGTCCGTGGAGTCCAGCCAAGAATCAATGCAACCCCGTGGCACACCCTCGAATGACATCATCAAGACGAGACAGGATCTGGAGCGGAATGCTGTATATGTACGCAGCCAAGATCTGCTTGGACTACTAAAGCCAGATCCCTGTCTGCAGCACAAACTGTATAGTAGTAGGTGCCTCTCATCGACCCAACAGCGAAAAGGAAGGAAGATTTAAAGAGTGGGGGCAGCTCAAGGATCCCGCTAAGCGCGCAGAGAAAAAAAAAGTCACAACGAACCTTGCCTTGAATTATTTGACATCCTTGGATAACCCTGAATGACAGCTCACGTGTTAACTACACACTAAATTGCGCAGTGTTCATTTAACTCCCGTAAGGGTCCATTTGGTTGCATTGTTGGAGTTACAAATGGAAAATTATGTTTTGTTGTATTAACTTTTACAGTAGCAATGTTGTGCATCTCCTGTTATTTTGACTCGCAGCTTTTCTTAACATATACTATGTAAATGAGTTGCTGCTGTGAAACAACCCTGAAGAAACACATACATTTTATATCAGTATCGTTAGTATTTCCTGTGTCGACTTGTTGTGTCCAGACAGGGCATGAGAAAAGTCTCTACAGCTCCTGTAGTGGTTGTGTTTTAAACAGCAGACACAGAAATAACTGTTCTTACAGAGTAAAATGTAGTTTTGATCATTACTAATGCTATTTAGCATGTTTTTGCATGCTAAAATAGCATTTAAAATGTATTTTTAGAGGACAGCGGTGAGGTATGTGTTACATCATTGCCTGAGCATTCATAAAATGAATAATATATGAAGAGCAAACTGCTTTGCGAGGTATGTTTGGCTACAGTAGTTATAAAGTCCACACTTATTATTATTATTATTATTAATTATTAAAGGCCTCGGCGCAGCTGATACACACAGCCGCAACTTGATGTACAATGTTATTTTTGTGGTTCTCACAAGGCCTGATTGCAAACTTTGGAAAAACATTAATTCAAGCCCATGTCTGACTCAAATGGGCCGCTAGAACCTTCCTAGTGCATTAATTTAAAATGATAAGACAATATTGCTGGCAGTGTACAGTTATACAAAAATAATGGACACCCTCCAGCTATAGTCAGAATCAAGATTTCACCTAGGCCATGGAATAATTACTCAGATATTTGCATTTTAGCAAAAAGAATTATCCGCCAAAACACCTTTGCGATGTCATTTTAAAATCTCCTCCACCAGCTAAAAAGTCCCAAACGTTATCCAATCCCTGTGTCTGATGCATTACCTTTAAAATAAATCTGTAATTTTTTTACTTTGACATGGCCCTTAAAGGATTAGCAATTAGTGGATGCATTATACAGGGGGGTGTTACACACAATTAATCTTCAGTGTTAATGTTTCTAATTGTAACTCTGGGAGTGTACAAATTAAATAAAATGGACCCTTATGAGTCAATTTGCCATTGGTGTAAAGTAACTAAGTACGTGTACTTTACTTAAGTATTTCCACTTTTCGGTAGGCCTACTTTTACTTCTCCACTACATCTCAGGGGCAAATTTTACTTTTACTCCACTACATTTATTTAAAAATGTTAGATTTTGATTATTATTAGCCCTACTGTATATCCATTTCAGATTTCTATATTATGTTTGTTTTATACTAGGCTATATTTGAAAACTTTAAATATGGGACATTCTGCATAATGAGTACTTTTACTTTTGATGCAAATGCTTTTGTACTTTTACTCAAGATTTTGAACTTGTTTTTCTATATTGCAGTATTGATACTATTACTGTGAGTACTTTTGCCACCACTGCGTACAACACCAAAGTTAAATTAACAGTTAACACTGAGGGTTTTGCTGTGTACCATCACAGAGAAAAAAAATTATGCAAGGTTAGACGTACGTTTTCTTTGTAAGGTCAATGTTTCAAATAGTGCTCCACGGCCTCACTGTTAAATAAACCAAACGTTCTAGACATGGTATTTATTCTTCAGATGTTTGCTGAGGCCAGGACTTTCTGTGGATTGGTGCCTTGTGTCTTTAACTTGAAGAAGGCCTCGTTTTCTCTGTTCAGTTACAGCACATTGACATCAAATTGGATTCACTGTGTTTTTGACTACAGGCAAATGAGAGAATGATTCTAGACTGGGTCAAATGAACTCATTCTAACGGTTGGGTATAATATAAAAAAAATAAAAAACGAGCATTAGACTGCCATTAAAGGCTGGATTGTTTTGTTCTTTTCAACTGCTATTTGTCTATTCTGCCTTCATTGCAGTCGCGGTTCATTCATGGTGATTCTCTGTCTCCACTTTCCACAGATATGAGGGAGGGAAAGTGTCTCTTTGAAGAAGATAGTTCCAACAGAGTATTGTATATACTAATAAAAGATTTGTCAGCTGTGCCGTGGAAATCCACATAATGTTGATGCGTCAGCAGAAAACAAGTACACCCCCCCATGGGAGCACCTTGGATCGGAGAGTTGGAATGGATTTATAGGACGGAGAAAAGCTCAGCTTTGTCAAACTTTTCCCTGATTAATCAATACCTGGACAAATTACCCATGATGAATTTGGAGTCTAAATTGTTACTACTTGTTTTTGCAGCATTTGCTCTGTATGATACGATTCTAACTGTCTATAAGAGGGTATGTCTGTCTGTGTGTTTGTCCCGAGCTAATCTATCGCAAACCATTGGACTGATCAGAGCCTGCTAGCCTATTCATGGTTTTGCCAGTAAGGCCAACTTAGTGCCCGCTCACACATTTGAATGAGGGGGGCTCTAATGATGCTAGACACTTTGGAACATATCATCTTGCAAATTACTGGCTGGATTGTCATGAAATATTATGTATATGCCTTCATGATCCCCTGAACTCTACTGATGTTGGTGACACCATGGCCTTTACTTTAGCGCCACTGCAACTGTTGGCAAAGATTTTGTTTACCCATCCTGGTGGAGATAATATGTGCTCTGCAGTATGTGCTTTCTAGCTGAATGTTTAGTTGTTAGTACATCGTTTGCACATCCATTTTTAAAACAGGGTGGTAAAAACAAAGGGAATTGAAAGGAAGATAGGGACCACCATCAAAATGGCACTTCCAATTCTGGCACTAATAACAGTGGTGGTGGGGGTTTCATTTGTAGCACTGCTAGTGAGCGTGCTCAAAAGATGAATGTCGGTGACCGAATGTCAGTCACTCAGTTGTGTACAGAGATGCACAGCATGTAGCAGACCTTTTAGAGACTCTTAATCTTGGTACACAAGAAGCAGATGGAAGCTTAAAAGGTAGCTTTTTAACATCTTATATTGCCTGTAGATGTCCCATGTAAACCAATAAGGCATGATATTTATTTTGCAGGCTAAACAGTAAACATAATGACTGCTGGTACATTAGCAAAAAAAAAAGAAATCAACTATTTGGTTGTAAAACACTAAAGTGCAAGACAGGCTGAAAGCAGAGCTTGTTACATGATAGGATGTGCTGAGCTGAGCTGGACCACACCGGAGCCAATTACGATGTTGGTCTTGATGGAGGAGCCCAGTATACAAGAGGCTACACTCGGGGAGAGGAGGCTACAGGTCTACAACTCTTGTGTGGCGAACACCACCATCCATTTGAGTACTGGAGTACTGTAGCCTGTCTCTTCATGAGTCACAACACCCTCAGTCAAACGGGGCATAAAAAAAAATATATAGATATTTCTCTGTGCTGATCTGTGGATTATCACTGATCCTGCCTGCAAAGCAAACCGTTTTTAAGGGTATCTGTCATGCTAGCTTGCTCCGGCCCCACCCTGGAGACGAGAGCGAGGGTCATGAGACTGGAAAGGCTGACAAAAACAAATCTTTAATCAATAACCGAGCCCTCAACGCAAACCCCTCTCTCTTCCGTCTCTGTCTCCCAGCGCTCTGGGAGTGACAGTTTTTCCTTTTAATCTGTGCCCACATTGTGGAGAAATTGCGAGTTAATGTTTCGGTTATAGCGCATTACAGAAAAGGGGAAAAAAAAGAAAAGAAAAAGACAGTAGACTGTGCATATCCGTAGTGTAAGTACCAAAGATTATTCATTTTCAATTATGTTAAGATACATGATAACTCCATTATTAACCCGATTCTGTCGACAGGCGACAGGATGTTTTCAATTGCAAAGTAAAAACTTTAAAGTAATTTGAAATGTGCACAGCTTTTATTTGGACTTCACTGTCTCTTTGGGTTGGATGGCAGAGTTGAGCTCTAGACTCATCCTAGTTAGTTAGTCTAATGGGGGCATTTATTAATGCTTACATCAACTGAGGTGAGATTAGTCACACTAATGTGACTAATCTCACACCCCCCACCGAAAAACAAAACAAGAGAATGTAGAATTCTGTCTGCACAATGTAGGATTTCTGCAGTACCTTTACTTTTACTTACAGGCAACTCACATCAAGCGAAGGACAAGAATGCTGACTCTATACAAAAAATGAAAAAAAGGCTACACATACGTGTGTACGTGTGCACACGCACGCACGCACGCACGCACACACACTTCTTCAAAATGTGACTCTACGTGACTGTTAACCCCAAGACTGCACAAATGGGGAAAGAAAGTCCCTTACGGGTCCATTTGGTTCCATTTCTCCAGTCTTGGGAGTTAAATTAGCAGTGAAGCCTTTACTGCATACAATGCACCATGAGGATGCTCTCTGGGGATTTGTGTGGTGCGTACGAGGTCCCCACATATAGCTTAATGCAGCTTACAAGTCTATCAAATCAACAAGATCATTAAAGTGTAATTGTTTTTGCAAACTGCTACAAGCGGTGTTGACAAAATATGATGCCTGTAGTGTAATTGAAGTGAACCGTGCTGTTATGCTGACAAAGCACTCCGGTTTTAAAGTAAAAACTAACGGAACTATGGCTATAGTTCCTCCAGAAATGCTCTCTCATCTTCTGCATTCAATCCAACGTCGACGCTGCCGCCCGTGAAGGCAGAACCGATGCCCTGGTGGCACATTGTCAGAGACACACGGGGATAGTCTGATCGTCTTAGTTCTGTTTTACATATACGGAAAATTACACTGATGAATTAAGATCGTTTCAGTGAGGGGAACCGTGATAATGCAACGTTAAATTTGATTTTGTGTCATTGCGCTTATATATTTTTTGTCAGCAGGGATTTGAAATAATTATGAAAATAGAAAATAAATAAATAAAATAAAAACTCACAATTCCCCTGTTCAAGACAGCACGCACACACGCACGCACGCACGCACGCACGCACGCATACACAAACAGATGAAGTGATATTCAACCACAGCGTGCGGCAACGGAAAGGAATCACACAGCCAGGCGACGTGTAGTTTCTGCAGCATGCAGCTGTCTTTACCAAACCGACAAAATACCAACAAATAAATAAAACAATAACACATATGCTGACATATCAACACACGACTCAACCCTATTGACTAGAGGGACCCCCCGGGGGTCTATACTTTGTCCCCTCCTTTAAATGCACAAGCTCACAATGTGGTGCAGACGTGTTGTGAGCTTAGAACCGATTTTCTGTTGCAAGATTATGGCCTATTCCGACCTGCCCAGAATAGGGACACCATAGTGATGGTGTGGTTAAACCACTTTAAACTTGGTTGTCCCAATTCTGAGCTTATTGTAGGTTAAAATGGTCAAAGATGATCAGAAATTGACAAAAAATGACGCTTAAGTGGTTTAATGATGACACTCATTCAGTTGTTCTTTAACTCTGATGTCGTGTTCTGAATGGCGTGGGAGCTGGTATAACTGCCAAGTCTGGCAGAGACGAGAGCAATGAAATAACACACAGTTACTAAACATCACTTTCACTCCAAAAGCACAGTTGGCCTCGCAGGAGGTCAGTACACCAAAAAAAAGCAGTTATTGGGAAGTTTTGCTGGCTACAAAAAAACAAACAGGTGTAGACAGCAAAGAGACATTCTGTTCCAGGATGCAGCGTTGGACTCATGCTGTCAATCATAAGCAATCCATCTGGTTGGGAGACATGATGGGAGGATGGGGTGATAGGGTGGGGTGAAGATATGGCAGGTTGGGATGATGACAGAACTGTGTCCAAATGATGATGATGCTTTAAGACATCAGATTATGTCCCTACCACTCTAAACCATGCCAACGCACCAAATCCTAACATCACCATGCAAGACCAGTCCAGCAGTGGACAGTGATGAAGTACATCTATCTGAGAAATGCACTTACTGTATTCTCATCTGTACCTGACTTGAGTATTTGCATATTTCAAAGACAAATGTTGTACTTTTGACAGCAATATATTTCTAGGAGGGGTAAAAGCCCATTAAGGGCTATTTTAATTCTAGTGAAAATATAGCGATCGCAGATCTACTATACAAGCTCCCATCGTGTCGCAATGTGACACTGTGAGCTTGCAGATCTGCTATTTTCATTATGTCTATACATTTGAATATAGCAATGCATTGAAATAAAAAAATAAAATGTACTTTGTAATTTGCATTTTTGAATATGTTTAATTTAGCTAAAATAAAGGTTTTTTGGCTGAGCAACTTTAACTTGCAGTTGAGTAACATTTGACCAGAAGTACCTACACTAGAGTATACTGGGGGTTGAGTAACTTTTTGTCTGCCACTGCACCAGTCCAAGTACACTGAGGAGATGTGGAACCTTAACACCTGGCTTCATACCATTTCTAAAATATAGTCTTCCACAAGGAAGAGGCCGAGTAGCATTTAGACCACCCCCTTTCTCCCTGTACTGAAAAGTGAATGTGGCTGTTTGATTAGACCTAAACCCGGTCGGCTGCCCGGGGAAACCTGAGCGGTGGTTTACTACGACGAAGGGCAAATTAAGCGGTGTCACATTTCCCTGGCAGTAATAACAATGATTGGCTAATGCTCCACAGGCTAGTTTCCTTACAGCCTGATGGCTCTTGATGGGGGACAGGCGAGCGGATGCCTAGACTTACAATAGCTACAGTTTTAGTGGGGGAACCGGGAAACCAATTATCTTTATCATTTGGCCTATAGCCTGTTTCACAATCACAACACTCGTACATACAGGGAAAATTATCTGCCCGCCCACGAGCCATAACGTCTCAGTGAACTTCGCTACGGTGTTGCTATGTTACGGCAACAAACTACAAAGCAAATGCTGCGTCGCTTCCAGCATCTGTATTCAAGATGAACGTTTGACCTGCTACGCACAGCGTGTCAGTATGAAGTTTGGTCTGCATGTTCTCTTCTAGCATGGCAGAAGACGGGAAAGGCACAGACTTAGATTGGATTTGTGTTCCGAGTCCGACTGGCAGCCCAAATCAGATATTTGGCCTATCTAGATTGGAATGAGATTGGTTTTATCAAGTCTGAATGGCAAAAATAAGTAAGGTGGAAACAGATTTTTGTGAAAGTGATTTCAAAAACATTCCTATACAGTAGGTGGTTTGAAATATGATTCTTGGAATCTGATTTCTAAAGACATGTCTCAGTCTCGACTCTGACACTGAACTGAAGTATAAAGTTACATATTATTCACGCCTACTGTAGGTTGTTGCGTTGTTACCACAGATGCACAAATGCAGATAGGTTGCCCATATGTCTGCCTACACAAATCTGACCTGATTACCTCAAATAGCAGTGTGGCTAGTCAGTCCTAAAGATGCGATTTGGGAAACAAATTGGAGTCTGAACACAGCGTTACTGGACGGCATCAGACAACATGTTAGATATCTGGTATGGCGGGCGGGCGGCATCTATTGTTTTACAGAGGAAGCGTTTGGCCAGGGTTGGCTGCCTCGTGGCGTATGGGTAGAGGTGGCTGTTAGTGAAATAAAGGAAGACTGCGACCAAGTGAAACGTCGAGAGAGGGAGAAAAAAAATAGGTAAAGACTAAAAATAAAAAGGCCTATTACTAGAAGTTCAACAAACATGCACACACGCTTAACTGACTGCAACAAACTAAAAATGACTCCTTATGTGTTCTCAGCCCTCAGCGAGCTCAGCCAGCCATGAAAATCCCATCTCAAGGAGAGCAGAGGTGAGGTCTCTCTCTACCTCTTTTTCTCCTCCCCTTCTACCCCTTTTT
>OOFJ01041916.1:9583-20774 GCA_900323375.1 Benthosema glaciale
CAAATCATGATTTACTATTCTGTGTTGTATCCGCGCCTGTTCTTTTGTTCATACTAGGTTAGCTATGGTACATTGCATTAGGCTTAGTTTATTTTATTTGGTGGGCTGTGTCGACTGTGAATTCTGCATTTACTTATAAGGGAAAAGGTACAAAATGACCATCGTACTGTAAATGACTATGCTGGTCACATTTGAGAGAGAAAAGGAAAACAAAGGGTGGACTCATTTATGCTCTCTAGCCATTGCTTTGACCCTGTGGCCTTTACTCTATCTCTACCCTCAGGCCACAATGTCAACCCTCGTAATTGCAGGCTAAACCCTACACTAGTTTTATAGTGCCTTTTTCCTCTAACATGATACCAAGGCCAAACGTTCCACTACACTCCTCCCCAATTCTGTCCCTAATAAGAGTTTTAAAGGTTAGCTCTTTGGCACGGTTGGGTGTACAGTAAGCAGCAGCAGTATGGCCTCTAGAGGTGCGCTAATAATACTGTACAGTAGTCGTGTCTGTCAGCCATACAAAAGCAGACAGATTGATATTTCACTGTAAACATTTTCAGTGCTGTACATAATTCATCCTGTTCAATGAAAATACTCGGCCCACAATAACTTTATAAGCATTTTTATATGCATGTTTGCTGTGTGTTTGTGTAGACCTACTGTATATGCATCAAACTGTTACTCACATGCCCAAAGGGGTCCAGGTGGTTGTTGGTGAGCTTGAGCTTTTGAAAGGACACTAACTGCCTCATCCAGTGGGCTCCTGTAGCAGGGGAGTCAGGGTGCACGTACAGCCTGCCTGGCATGGCTGGCTCTGCCTTGCCCGCTACCATCCTACAGTCAAAGAGAATGGAGGGTGGGTTGAGAAAAACACAAGGTACCCGCTACCATCCTAAAGTCAAAGAGAATGGAGGGGGTTGAGAAAAACACAAGGTACCCGCTACCATCCTAAAGTCAAAGAGAATGGAGGGTGGGTTGAGAAAAACACAAGGTACGTCCAAACTCCCTTCTCAGCAACTGTTCTCTAGAGCAGTGTTTCGCAAAACATTTTCATATCATGACATGGACCCACAAACTGACATGCTTTTGGTCACGTGTCCCCATTTGGAAAAAAAATTGTGCTAGTAGGTATCCTATAAGAGAAGATCTCAAAATAGCAGATCTACAAGCTCACAATGCATTGCACAAGGTTTGGAGATGGGCTGTTTTCGAATAGTGTTTAAACTGTAACTCATCTTGCTGGGGACCCCGCTGGAACCTGTGCACTGTGAAAAAAATACAAATAAAATACCGAAACAGTTGAAATTCAATAAATGTTATGAAACATACAAGCTAAACAAAAAGAAGAAAGAAGAATTTAGTAACGAAACAAAAAAAAAACATCATACCTCTACGTCTAATATCTGGAATGGGGACTTATTGTAATAAAACCTCCCAGAGGTTCTTTCTTACTCTCACGTGACTGGACTAAAGCTTAGTGACAGCCCTGGAGTTGTCCCTCATACTGAACACATGTAGAATAATGATGCTGAGCGCTAGCAGCCGCTCTCCAGAACCTCACACTAACAACTCCTTTGGACTGGGAGGCCATTGCCTCTCTGCTGTAACATCACTGCTAATTATGCAGCCCAACGTGTGGCTGAAGAACACCAGAACCCACACTGGCAATGAAAAGTCCAGGAATTTGAAATTCCACGCCATGCATCACCACAAGATCAGCAACAACAAATGGCTGTAAAACAGCTTGCATGTCCTAGTCTGTGTTTCACTGGAGGTTTTGTGGCAAAACATGTTTTGCCACAAAACCACCACCCCCAGGATGGGGTCAGTGCTCGCAATGCATCACCGCTATTGTTTAGTTTCAAGGGCACCTTGCCGGGATATCCTGTCTCCTAGCAACAATCTACAAAAACAGAAGACAATTTCAATATGCTCAAATGCTAAAATAAAAGTGTAATGGGACACTTTAGTTTATAGCGTTCCAATGTATCATAAATATCTCAGAATGGAGAGAAACTACATGCTGCCAGTATAGCTTGCTTAAGGTTGCAGCCTCTGCCCAGAAATGCATGTAACAGTACCATCAGCAGTAACAAATATAAGCTCATTCATTGTGATGAGCTCTGTCATTGAATGCCACATGTCTTGTGGTAGAGGGGATTATGAACTTTTTTCATGGAAACACATATGGGAAAAAGTTTCAAAACAATACGTTTAGCCAACAAAATACAACATTTGGTCACGGATCGTGACGACTAGAGGCGCTCTCCATTAGCCCACTGACCCAGTAGGCTACAGGCGGATAGGGCTCAGTGCCACAGCAACACTAAGGTGTTTTCTTTTTTCTGCCATGGCCAAACTGCTTGCAAATGGCTTGTTTTCCTGGTGAAAACAGGCAAAAACAGTAGTGATTAAAGAAGCAGTGCAGCACTATCTCCTTTCATTAAAACTCATCTGTTCACCATGTCTAGACACTCCAACGACTCTGTAACTGCACCTCCAACAGCCTGGTTGGATGGATGTCCCGTCCATGAGTACATCTGTCAACGCTAAATATCCTCGCTGTCGCACAGAAAACAGCTGAACTCCATTTTCCGACACTATTGAACCCGCTTTATGTCTCTGTGTTGGTTAAAAGATAATATTGAACCAATGAAGGTATTAAAAGGTGCTTCTGACAAAACCAGCTGACTTCCATTGTATGCTCAAACTGTCTGCTAAACCAGCTAACTCCACCGGTTGGTTTTGTACCCTCTCCCCCTGCATCTTAGAATAGATCCATCGTCAACTGTTCTTATCATAAAGCTCCTATAGCTCCACTTGAGCTGGATACGGGCTGAAGTGGTGATAACATAATTTCATGTAGTATCTGTCTGACGATATATCAAGTCATAATACCAACTTTGATGAGGCAGTATTGCTTTGTTTTAAATATATCATTCCTTCATTTCCTGAAAAGCAGAGATATGTAAATTGTAGTGAACAACCAGTCCTGAGGTATTAAACGTTCATCCACGACTTCCTCTGACTCACCACTTGTTATCGCAGAACTTGTAGCGGTGGTCGTCTGCTGGCACGATGTCTGTGAGGAGGATGTACTTGGTCTTAGGGTTCATCCCTGACACTTTGACCTTATAGCTGGGGAACATCCTCCTGTACACAAACGTGGGGAGAAAGGGATTAGGGTTTTTAAAAAAAAGATAATCCATTTGTCTTTTAAACTTAAACGTTAAAAGAGATATTTCTGCACACCTTCATTTAAAGGAGGCCTCCAGACCAAAACACATGCCCCCCTTAATCAACCCCTATCAGCATAGTAAAGTACCTGATGCAGTGGATTGTACTTATCAGGTACTTTACTATGCTGATAGGGGTTGATTAAGGCCTCCTTTAATACAGTTGACATGACGTCCCCAACAGAGTTGACCTCAGAGGTACTATATGCGGTTCACCTCATTCATTTTAACTAACATGTATTGTAACGGCAGTTAGTATGTATTATAAGTCGGTACAATGCAACTAGTACATCTGCAGTGGTTGCAGGTGGTTTCTCTACTCTTTCCAATGAATCATTTAAAGCCTGGTATCGGTTAGGTGTCGTGGGTCCCAACTTATTGACTTGAGTAATACTGACTGGAGCTCAAAGCACAGTATATCCTCTGCCCCAAACAGGCTTTCTGTCTTAGCTGAGCGGTAGACATTTTATGTGGGGGACCAGGGTGTGAATTCAGGGACAGCAGAACATAAGTTACGGGTTGCAGCTTTAAAGCATTTAACTTTAAACATCACTTTAAAGATGGGAGTGCCATTACGTTTCCCCCTAAAACATCATTAGGTTCTATAGGTATAGGATACAGATTTATTTTTTCAAAAAAGTGTACATGAAGTGTTAAAACTATGTTTTTAATGTGGCCGCCGTGCACCCACCAGTTCATTAAGTATGCCTGGTTTGCCCGATTTTGAGTATCTGCCGATAATTTCTTTCCCCAATATCCCAAATAGCATACAATCTCTCTCTCTCTCTCTCTCTCTCTCTCTCTCTCTCTCTCTCTCTCTCTCTCTCTCTGTGTGTCTAGTGCAGGCACATGCTAGGTGTGTTGTGTGTGTACCTCTACCTCAGTATGTTGTCATGTTCAGTTTGTTGGTTTTAAGCAGATGGACTTTTACAGCAAGGTGTCTCTCTGTCCTTTGAACATGCACCTGTGCATGCATCAGGTCACTCTGTGTCCACCTGTCTGTGGCTGTGTCTGACACACGTGTACGCGCCATAAGTTGCATGGGGATATGTTAACTTAACACATTCTGTATGTTGGAGACAATCACACGTGGGCTTTAACTAATAACGGTGGGACTATCCCATGGCCGTGCGTTTGCATGTCCACTCTGTGGGTCTCTATCTGCAACCCCATTTGTATTAACTTGACCAAATGTACTTGGCCATAACAATTTTGGCGTAACAAAGAAAAAATAAATATATATTCTTACATGCTATTATCAACTACAAGGCAACAGTTCCACACTTCTGCCAAAGGGAGTAGTTCCCATACAGTATGTCAGACAGACAGACAGCTTGGCTGATCAGCTAATTGGCACTCCACATTGTCGCAGATCTGCATCCTGTATAGCCTAGCCTGTCTACTCCTAAGGTCATGAATTCACAGAATTAGCAATGGTGTCGTTGAACAATGCGAAACAATATTCAGGAATTGAGTTCCTTGGCCTGCTGGCAGTGTGTGTGCACAGGAAAGAGTAAATTGACAATTATGCAAATTTAGTTATACTGATTCCTCGTGTATTCTAGTCCCTACTCCCTAGTGACTCCTACCTCCTTACGTTTATCCTAGGAAGAGCACAGCTAGACAATCATGTGTCGACATGCGTGCTTCAAGGCTGCTTCTTCTCACCTGACGATGAGGAGTTTCACCGAGAGGACGCAACGCACCTATAGCTCCTAGTTCTATACATGCAGAACTAGACGCTTAAAGGACCACTTCAACCCTTTTCAACCTGTCTCCATTTTTAATCGTTCCTCACTAATGCTCATTATCGTACCATTTTTGACATTTTTGACTGTGTCTCAAGGGGGCTGTGGTCAGTTCAGAAACCCTAACATGCGCGCCCCTGACCTGCCTGTATAGGTGTAACAAGTGAAGCGACAGAGATCAGCTTCCCGCCCCGTGAACATACACAGCTATTTGTGTTCGTATGGATGGCGGTGGATTTGAACGCCTCTGTGGTGTTGCAGCAGCAGAAACATTACTCGATCCTATGCTCTACCCAAGCAGTCTATCGACAATGAGTAGACGGCTGGATATATAATGTACGGCCTGTCAACAGACCTTCTACAGTACTTTAGGTACAATCTATCAACAGTCTATGAGTGACTCTTAAGTACAGTCTCTCAACGTGCATTTGTTTTATGACATAATGTGTTACTCTCCAACGCTGATGGGATTAGAGCAGTGACAGCGGATCAGCCTTCAGTGTCTTTAAGGAATTGGGAGTCACAGAAGCCTGTAGAGCAGTGGTTTTCAACCAGTGGTCCTTGAGAGGGTTCCAGGTGGTCCCCCAGCTAAATGGAGAGTTGGCAACCAAATGGACCCCTATAGATCTTTAACTCTTGAGAGCGTAAAATTTTACACTCTCAAGAGTATACATTATTGTTAAACATCTGCTTTACTTAATTTACCTGAATTCTACACAATTAGAGAATGTAGAAGAAATGTTATTTTGATCAATGTTTGCCAAAATGTATCTAAAATAACAATGGAATGTTGGCATGGACCTCCCAAAAACTTGTGGGGTCCACCCAACACAATAGTGGTGGTCCCCAGGTTGCTCTTAGTCAGGATGGTGGTCCCTGGGTCAAAATCTGTTGAAAACCTCTGCTGTAGAGATCAGGATCACTGAGACAACATGGAGAGTTATTTGAGAAGTGCCATTCTTATAAACTGTACAAGTCTCTTTATCTAAACATTAAGCAGATAAGATCCACTTCCCAACAGCTTACTGACTGTAGTAGGAGGAGGACACACCTGCCACACTTTAACTTTCTCTGTTGCACTCTTTTTTCTGGTACTAAATGTACTTGCCGACAGGCATATATACAGTACGACGGAGAATAAGACGGATGCTTTTTATTTATTTTGTATGTTTTGAGGGACAATTTTTGCTTTGTATAACCTAATATTGTAGAGAAAACCAAGGTTAGAAAGAACGTGAGACCATACGTGATGGGTGGGAGTCTGATTCCAACATGTGGCCGTCCAATGCACAGAGACAGAGATGCTTTGATAGTTTTTTTTTAATCATAAAAGCAAAAAAAGAGTGTATAGGACCTCGATGTCTTCCATCTGTTAAAAGTGCCCGAGGATTGAAAGACAGAATATGCTAATATAGCAGACAAGCCCATAAAACACATGAATGACGCTACCTTCCATGACCCCCGGCTCTGAAACCGAAAACGTTTTCATCCCCATCTGCGTCGAAGCAGCAGAAGTTGCCGGCGGGATTCTAGCGGCCCTTATAAACCCCCCTAAGTGCTTTTTAATGGCGGGCCGGATCGGACAGCAGTTTAGACAGCTGACATCGCCATCGCTCTAGAGTCTCCACTCCAGTCAGAAGGTTTATCTGTTGACGTTTCCCATGGAAACCCTGCGTGTTCAAATAGTGGAGCGAGCACGCACACTCGTGACAACCTCGCCTGCTCTCCTGACAGGACGGGTCCGGCATCATTGAGCTCCTCTTGGCTCAAACGCTCTAACTGCTCTAACTGCCGCAACAAAACGCCCATCAAAGGCTCCGCGCTAGCCTGACACCATGTGATCGGGTTACAGTAAATACTACCCCTAAGTTAAGATAGACAGCGGAGAGGGGATTGGGGGGGCAGGTAATTTAAATCTCTTTCCCAGGCCTCAAATCCAATCAGGAGGAGAGATCAGTCCCGGTATCATCCTCTCTGAAAGACGGGTTAATCTGAGAGGAACATTCAAAACAGACATCCGCTCATCCCTGTCCATGCCCTGCATGGCCCCCCTATGGCATCATCATCATCATCATCATCATCATCCAGCCAGAATGTAACTCTATGTCAACACATCGAGCGGTCCCCACGTATCTACGGTATAATGTGACCCTCAGCTACCGAGGAGCGAGCACGGTCTGCCATCGCTCCAGTCCATACCATTCATTTCAACCATGCCCCACCACCACCACCCCTCTTTCTCACAAACACACACACACACACACACACAAACACACACACGCACGCGTGCATTTGCACATGCACATGCACATCCAGATGTGCATCAATCAAACCGTTATTGCTGAGTGAGTCAAAATGCACCTTAGATGCATGGATATTGGATACTGTTATGGATAGAATATAAATCCTATGTGCAGTAAAAAAATAAAAAAGAATAAAGATAAAGAAAGGTTGTTAATAATGCCTTTTACTGGCTGAGAGTCCTTCAAATAATCTCACCGTAGAAGCCTGAAGCTTCAAATACAATTCTTAAGCTGTTTGCTGTTTGCTTTCCTATTTATACTACATGGCAGCATGTGGATCAAACGGTGGTCCATGTTGTGTGGCTGATCTACTGATGCAACCGCCTGGTTGCTCTTGGCAGGTTCTGGAAACAAGACTTTGGGCATTAATAATGTTGGTGATGAGAGAATACAGCCGGGTCAGATATTAATGGACTACTGTACACTACAGCATATTGCACTGACTACATAATATAATAGAAGTTTGATCTGCTTTGACCAGTAGCAGTGTGAGCTGATTTTAAGTCCTAACAACAATGTTGTAGACGTTGACATGCTGTGGCTGATGTCACTACAGTTATGCCACAGTTGTTGCCTTATGTCAGTGGTTTTCAACCAGTGGTCCCTGAGAAGGTTCCAGGTGGTCTCCACGCAGCTAAGTGATTGAGAGTTGGTAACCAAATGGACCCTTATAGATCTTTAACTCTTGAGAGCCTAAAATGAAACCAAATGGACCCGTACGGGCCCATTTGGTTTCATTTCACGCTCTCAAGAGTTGCATTATTGTTAAACATATGAATTACTTAATTTACAAGATGTCTACACAATTAGAGAATGTAGAAGTATTGTTATTTTGGTCAACGTTTGATTGTTATCTCTCCTAAATACAGAATGGAATTGTGGACAAAGACAAAATTATTTAGTTTTTTGGGGTCTGAGAGGCTAAATGTCATCAAATGGTGGTCTGTGGCTCAAATGCTGAGTAAATAGTGGGCCCTGGTGTCAAAATGGTTGAAAACCACTGCCTTATGTTAAAAGACTACATAGATGTACACTAGTGTCTTGATCTTCTGAAGTTAACATTACAAACAGAACAAAGTATTGGGAAGCTGCTGTTTCAGTCCAAGAGTACCAGTCCGATAGGAACAGCCTCAAGCCATGTGAGGCACACCTGATCATTGTGTTAGTAGAGCGAGTGTTATGGCCACACTGTCAAGTGTCAACCCAATGCTGTCCATGTTGTATACCGACAGGGTGGTTTTGTTAAGGCTAGGCACTGTAAGCAGTGTTGGTTTGGTTAAAGTTAGGCACTATTACTTGGGTTGGCTATTAGCTTTGGTTAAGATTAGGCGCCTAACCTTAACCTCAGTAAAACTATACCTAAACCTAACCTCAGTAAAACAGTATGCCTAAACCTAACCCTAAATCTAACCTCAATAAAATTATGCCTAAACCTAACCCTAAACCTAACCTCAGTAAAACTATGCCTAAACCTAACCCTAAACCTAACCTCAGTAAAACTATGCCTAAACCTAACCCTAAACCTAACCTCAGTAAAATTATGCCTGCCCGGGAGCCAATCAGAAACACGGTAAGGCGGGTCACCCCAGAACATTGGTGGGATTCATAATCTGGCCTCTGCGCGTGTGCGTGCGTGCGTCTGTCCATCCGTCCCCCTGTGATTGTGCATGTGTGTGTGTGTGTGTGTGTGTGTGTACATGCGTGCACAGACATGGACTGGTGGGCATGATGTGAGCATGACTCAGAAGTGTTTGTGTGAGTTAAGGGGGAAGCATGAGAAATGGAGGATGGGGGAGTAGTGTGTAGTGTGTGTATGATATCACTTGTCAGGGTGTGTGTGTGTGCGTTTCTGTGCCCAGCCAGCTGTTTCTCTTAACCAGCCCCGCTCCGCACGCTTTGGCTCTCTTCAGAGAATCCATTCCCTCTCTGGGAATCTCTACAGCGCCGAGGGGGAGATCAAAAGGAGCGCCGTACGGGGGGGATGATGGAGCACCACGACCCTTGCGAGGCGCTGACGACGGCGGGCGCGGGACTCCTCTTATCACCCCTCCGCTACCCTGCCCTGACGGGCTGTGTACAGAGAGGGAGAGTGAGGGAAGAGGCAGCGCCGCCGGGCCCGCCGCCACTCTGCGGAGAGAGGATTACAGCCTGGACTGTGACACTCACAATAACAAGTCTTCTTGGTCTCGGCTAGGCTAGGTGTTCAGTCGACTGGACGGTCGAGCATCCGTCTTGAGACACGCTCAGAAGCTATGACTTGCCGGTCAAAATGCTAGGACCGATGATTTATGATCTTCCTCTGGCTTTATGCCTTTGTCTGCAGCTGTCTTTTAGGGCTATCTGTTTCAATTAGCTGAGCTGTAAAGAATGTGTACAGTATGTGGATGCCACTTTTCCGTGATGGCATGTGATTGTGTACACAGTATGCATGTCACTATCCGCAGTGGCACGATGCGCTGTATAACTGTTAAATCACGATGCGCTGTATAACTGTTAAATCACGATGCGCTGTATAACTGTTAAATCACGATGCGCTGTATAACTGTTAAATCACGATGCGCTGTATAACTGTTAAATCACGACTCAAGGCCGCATTAAACTATATTCGATCTCTAGCTTGGTATCTGCTATTTGGTTGTCAAAGGTCAAGGTCGAGGAGATGATCCACGCACCTCTAGGTTGCCCTTGTTTGACCTGTAGTTTACCCAGCATTCAGACACACAATCCATAATAATAATAATAATAATAATGCACACGTTCATGAAACAATAGTGCAATAGTACTGTATCAGCTCTGCATCTTCAACTGTTGTCAAGCTGATTTTTCACTGGCCTAAAAAGCCAATTCTGCACAAAAAAAAAGAACGTTCCATACCTAATTAGCGGATTTACCATCAGTGCGGGCCTTAGATGATGTGAAAAGTGAGTCGATGGAATGTTGTTGTTGTATCACTTCCGCAAATACTGGTGACTGGCCCCACCGCCGCCTACCTTTTCTTAAAGGACCAGCGCCCTTAGATATATTTGGTCCTCACTAATGTCATGATAAATAGCACAGTTTTCCAAGCTAATAGAAACTGCAGGCTTTGTATTGCTGAAAAGTTGCAATGTGGAAAAAGGAAGCCATCATTCTCACGATAATAAAAAAATCTAAATATATATATTATTTTTATATCTTGTTTAAAAATATAAGATGCCTAACGAGGATGTCACTGGTGGATGGGTTTCTGAACTGCCCACAGCCCTCCCATGAGACACAGACCGAGTAGATATAAATTGTGTTAATTTAACATGAACATTAGTGAGGACCAATTATATGAAGATAGGTTGAAAAGTGGTGAAGTGGTCCTTTAATATACCGTACACATTATCATCATTATCTCTTTTAAAGGAGAAGTCCAGACCATTACAATGTAACCAATGCTACCCATTCCAGCAGTTAGAATTTAGCTAGTTGTTAATTCCAATGCAGGTATTTTTGTTTTCTATTAACACATTTATTGTTCATTGTACATATAAAATCCAATCGTTGTCTGCTTCTGATGGAATTCTCCGCCATTTAATAATATAAAATGGGGTCGCTGTAATTATTTTTTTGACAGCTCCCGTTGCTTGGCCTTTCCTTCTTCAGCGATCCTAGACATGTTTCACATACTGCCATTCACTTCCTTGTTTACGGCCGGACTAAGTGTCTCTTTACTCTAAATCTACGGCGCTCTCCATGGTCTTGATAAAACGGCAATGTTCTATCATAACTTCTGACTTAATCATCTCGTTTGGAATATAAAAGCTTTAGACGAGGTAGAGCGAAGTAGTAGTGATGAAACATTTCACCTCCCGGTTTTGAGGGGAAATGGAAGGCATTATCAGAGTGAAATGACCAACGGGCCCAGGGCAGGGCAGGG
>OOFJ01041925.1:5874-28041 GCA_900323375.1 Benthosema glaciale
CATCGAACCCTGTACACTCAAGACACTGCCCCCGCTGCCAGAACAACATATGGGATGTCAGAACAGGTCAGCTCCATGGAGATCTAAGGCTGGCAGCGGGGGCAGTGTCTTGAGTGTACAGGGTTCGATGAGGGCCCAGGTAGGGCTGGGCCTTCATTTTTTAGCTTTTCGCCGGCTTCTGGGCGTGGCTGCACTAATAACTTTGGGACAGGCCCGTCTAGAGTTTAAATGGACAGGTATCAGTCAAAAGGGAGACATCGAAGAGGAAGATGGGGAAAAATCTACATACGGAATGTCAGGACAGGTCAGCTCCATATATGGAGATATAAGGGTTTGAGGTTTGAGGTGAGATGTAGAGTTGTGGCCAATATTGATGACATCAGGGATTTCCATATATGGGCTTAAAATTGACGACATCACATGATGTCACAAGACATGACCATATATGGGGCATGGCCAACTGACAGGAAATGCACAATTTCATAGTTAACAACTGCGACCAATGGAATTTAATGTTTGTGTTACAAATGTACGTCATATTTGACATTTGCTAGTGCCCCTCAAAAACAAAACAAAGCTAGATACAGTGCTTCACCTTTTTAATTGAAATCATCAAGGGCACATAATGCACATTCCATGACTTCCCCTAACTAACTAACTAAATTACTTTGTGGAACTGCGGCAGACTTGACCCCCTCAGCCAAAATAACTATCAGCATTAACATTTTTGTGTTCAAATTTCAAGAGTTGGATTTTGGTTTGACTTGCTTTTATTTAGTACCAATAATTGATTACTTGCTTACAGTGAGAGTTTATAACAGCAAATATATGTAGTATTCAGTATGTTTTTCCATGAATTATAAAAACACCCATTACTCTTGCTTCCCAAAGCCAAAGCCAAAGTCAGTCAGTTCATTAGCAATGCCATTTCTGTTTGCAATATCAGAAAGCAGCTATATCCACTCTGGTTAGTTGAAATGACTTTTAAATGAAGCAGGAAATATCTGTGTACCATAACATTTATTTTATACAATGCATTTATTCAAAACCGGCACCAAATATATGCCATAAATGCATCCTTCTCAAAATTCAACACATCTGAAAAATAAATCTTTGCATTTGGGAGAAGAGGCACATATGCATGGCACCAAAATAAGTAGCTTTATCTCAGCAGGTCAAAAACGATGCCCCCTCATATTTTTCATAATCAATTCATTAACTTGTATCTGCTCCTGTATTTAGTTATTTATTTTAAGGAAAGACTGTTTTTCGCTTTCTTCGGTTAAGTGTCATGGGTGGGGGGAATGAGGCCCTGTCAAAGCACAAAGCTCCCGTCAGAAGTCCACTTTAGGCTTGTCTGTTGTTGGGACCTGGTCCACATGGGGCCAAATGTGATTGGAAAGCCCAGAGGGAGGACTTCCACCAGTCACAAGGGCATTGTTAGTGCCTCCAAAATGGCCCAAGAAGAATGACTGATTATGCAACCACAGCCAGGGTTACTAATAGGAATTCTATTTGAATTTCTAACATAACAGATGTTTGCTGGGCACCTCCACAGAGTGTGCATACACAGTTATGCTAATTCACCAGTGTTTCTCTTCAAGTTGGCTCAGAGTCATTAGAGCACACAGCTAGCTTGGATCCTTCTGTCAAACTAATAATTGGCTATTATTGATATTAATTAACATTTTTGCTCCCTATCTCCTTTCTGACCTGCTATCTGTTGGTAAATCTAGTTACCGAGTCCTATTAAGGCAATACAATCCAAGGGACTCTATAGTAGTCCTAAGCCATTTATCAGAATGAGAACACAAGGCTAATTAGGAATGGGTGAAGACAGTTGTCTTTATTCTCCACTGACTACTTTTTGATCACCATAAATTGCTAATATGGTAGAAACTGTGAAGGAAAGGAGGGGTGGGGGATTGCCATTGCTCACTCCTGTGGATGACAGGTGAAGTAAGTAAGCATTACTGAGCTGTGTGTACTTGATGTACAAGTACATCCCCTGGCCATGCATGATGTACATACAACATCTGGTATGTCGCAGGGATGTATCTGGTATGTTGCAGAGCTAATATGTTGAAGGGACCTACCCCAATCCAACCCTTGATGCACTCAGCATCAAGGGTTGGATTGGGGTAGGTCCCGTCACATATTATCACATATTATCACCCATTGCTTAAACAAACATTATGTTGTAATTGATGTTGTAAGATGATAAGAGTGCCCCTCACTTCACACGAGTGTGATTTTTATAGTCTTTACCTGGTCAGAGATTGTGAATCAAACCCAACCTGCCAATCTCATGGCGACACTCTAACCACATGTGAAAGGAATCTTTAAGGGTACAGGCTTTATTTACGACATTATTATTGGTCCGACAGTCATTAGACCGACAACCTACCTCAAACCCTAACCTATCCATAACCGCAAGCACGGGAGCAGTGCATGTTTGATCGCTAGTCCGACCGCTGTTCCCGCAAGTCAGACTAATGCTCCGTCGGAATTACCATCGGATCCAAATCTTTAACCGTAATATTGTTCTTGCTTGATGAGACGTCCTTACCATCAGCTGGTATCCATTGGTGAAGCCTAATGCAGTAGTAACAGTTAATTCCTTAGCTTTTGGTCAGTCACAATAATTACGCTATTACTACACTATTACAGCACACTATTTAAGCCGGTGTTGATTTGGTTTTGGTCTCTCTGCCATTATGTTGCACTAAGTATGGGAAGCATTGTACTATGTAGGTTTATGGCTTCAGATCAAGAAACCCTAATAGGTATATATTGACCAGTTTTTTTCCATAAAACTCCAAAGGGACTGGTGGTTGCAAGAAAATACATCAAAAAGGCTATCAGTGGTGGTTGGATCTTCTGTGTAAAATCAATAGTGAGCCATAGATGGCTTGAGTTTTCACAGTTCTCTCTCGTCATTTAAAATGACTGTGGGCAACAATTCTGGAAAGGACCCAGGAGAGTTTTGTAACTTAGCAACCATATGGTTGGTACGGTAGAGATTAGCTATATATAATCTGTTTTGCCATTGTTGAAAGTATCACAGGCCCAGTGTATTGGATATAGTGTCCATTGTGGTTCTACACTTGAATGAATGGATCAGCTATGCACAATTATAGATTTAATACTACAGTAGCTTCATGTGTTGTTGCTGTTGATGTTGCCACAACCTATTTTACATTACTGATCCAATTGGATATCTCCCCAAAATGTATATTTTTCAGGAAATGAAAACCATATATTTTTAAAACAATGCAATACTGCCTCATCAAGTTGGCATTGTGACTTTATATATTGTCAATTACTTGCATGAGAGGGGAGAGGTGGTGGAGTTAGCTGCTGACAGTTTAAGGGTCCAATGTTTAACAATAGCATTGATTTATGAAAAAGCTCAAAAATTCAAAAGCTCAAGAGTTAGGTGGTTTCCTCCCCACAGCGACGATATGCAAAGAAAATATGTTACCTTTATTTGTTATTGGTGTATAACAATTACACAATGCTATGAAAAGGATTCAGTTGCAATCATTGAGCCCAATGTTTTGTTCACAGCAAGTTTATTTGCCAAGTTTATTAGTCTCTGCTGACATTCAGCTAAAACCTTATGGAAATGCCAAGGTTGTATAAGATGCACTTTTGTATTTCTGAGGGACTCTGAGGAAGATTAGAGATGAGATTTGTCCATCATTTGTCCACCATAGGTTGTATTGTCAGTGCTGCTGTGTTTTGAATCAAGGAAGGATTTAGGAATCCTGTGGCTATGTGGCTCCTGTGACAAGAGGCATAGGAGTCCCTTAACTGAGCTGTATTTAATAGCCTAGCTTCAACTGTAAAGGCTTTCTCCCTTGTGAATTACTCCCAGAACCCAATTACAAGTTTCATCATCAATCATGAGCATTATTTATTCAGTAAAATGAATTTCTAATTAATAACTGATGAGCATTATGGCCTTGAAGACTGTAAAGCAATTAATTATGGTTGGCAATGGGGAATATCCCTGTAAAGGACTACCTGCCGCACAGTCACAGCACAGCAGTGCCAACAGGCTAATGTCCACACAGAAGATGCACTGGATTGTTTTCCCAAGTAAGCTTTATTGAGATAATTATGTTCAAGAATGCTGTCCCAAAGCTGTCATACTGATCGGGATGAAGCAAGAGTCTACATGTTGGGGAACTGCGGAAACACTAACTGAAAAGTATGGATGTGTATTTAGCTATGTTGGCCTAAGCTTTCTGCCATACCTCCTCTCATCATCATCATCATCATCATCATATTTATGTATTTTTGTACCTTGCAAGATGATTTACTGTACATTCTGAATACAGGGCACTCTACATAGTGTAACCCGTTTGAGTTGTTTTGCAGTGAACACTGCACCTGGTAACAGCTATATTTGAGGCCATGGGAAAAAGCAATGTAACCTATTCTCTGATTACTAGGAATCTGTTTGTGGTTAACATAATTACTATAAAGAGTGAACTGTTATTCAGCTTGGTGCAATATACTACAGTAGCTACTGTATACAATCATCTATCTCACCTGTCTTCCATCTGACACAACACTAAGCAAATATTAAGCAAATGATAAAAACTATATATAATATACAAACTATTACTGTTAGTGTTATTTTCACAGCCATGCTTGGTTGCTGTCCATGGACAACAACCAAGAAAGCACTGGACGCTGATATTTTCTCCATCATTACAGCCCTGTTGTAAATGTAGTGTCAGTTCCTGTGGTTTTTAAGCAATACTGTGTGTTGAGATTATTCAATCCAATTATTTTGTGTTTGCGGTAATCAAGGGTCAGGCATAAGTTTTGAAGGTAGATTATTGTATATTTTCTAGACATTGCAATAAAATAGACAGATTATGAAGAAGCCACAAAGGGACTCAAAATGATGATGAAGATCCATGAGATGCTGTGATTCTTTCATTTAGGAAATAGAAATCAGCGAAGCAGCTCTTTAATTTATCAGTTGTTACAATTCAGCACAATTTTTTGCACATTTGTGGCACTTTTTTGCATATATTCATCTCATAAAATCTATCTGCACAAAACAGAGATGGATTGAGTCATGCATGGCTGTTTGAGCCTCCCAGAGTAAATGTAATAAATGTGCATGACTATAATGCTGAATTGCAGCAGTGTCTTAATCTATGTGACTGCTCTCTTTAGGGTTGAAAGAGACATTTTGTGCAGATCTCTCAAAGTTAATTATGTACAAAGGTGAACCGAACACAATCTTTTTTTAGATCAGAGTACAGGATGTCTTTTGCTAATAGTAATGTGGAAACTGGCCAATGAGGCATTGCCACACCGTCAAGATGAAATGGCCATGTCAGAGATGATGACATTTTGTGAAATGTCTTCAAGCAACTCAACTTTTTCACAGTGTTGATTTTGGCAATACTTTTTGATTTTAGTTTTAGTCAGTCTTTTGAATAGTTTTGATTTAGTTTTAGTAATGTTTCGGTCTTTCGACCTTCCTCAGGCCAGGAAGGTCGAAAGAGCGAAACGTTGCTTTATGACATAAAATAAATGCTCCTGAACCAGCAAGTGGCAGTGTGCGGGTCTCTCCTTTCTGCATTATCGCCTACGCACCTGCTATATAATCAAGTGAATCGAGTGTGTGGAAGTCTTCTCTTCAACTGATTTAGTTTTAGTAAAATTTTAGTCACCTGGAATGTTTTGGGAAGAGAGATGGGGGGCACACAAGGCAAAGGCTGTCGGGATTGGGAGTCGAACCCGCAGCACACCGTGCCTATAGACGGTTGAGCTAACCGTCCAGGCCCACCTGGAATGTTTTATTGTTCGTCTAGTTTTAGTTGACTAAATCTACAGTTGATTTTTAGCGGGCCTTGATGGTGTCGTAATGGCCGTAAATGCCTTGTGAGCTTGTAGATCTGCTATTTTCAGCATGCAACCAAGTGTAAAATGACTTCTACTGTATTTTACATATACTGGATCTCTTGTCTACTAACATTTTATTCTAGTTTTTATTTGTTGACAAAATTGTCAGTGTATATAGTCGGCGAACATTTTTCCACCATAGTATTAGTCGCTGAAATCAACACTGCTTTGTCAAGTACCAATTCAAGTTCAAGTAAGAACTGCTGTCCACAGATACATTCAGGAGCTCTCCGCCTTCATAGCTCATCAAGGAAGGTGCTCGTATAACCACATGATGCTTGTTGTGTGCTTCATTTTGTTTCCCATATCCAGTATTTGTTTTCATGATTTCCTCAGAGCAAATTGATACCATAAAAGTTGACAGGATGCAAACTTGAATGTGCGTGCATGGAGTGTGCCTCAGAAATAACACACTTGCATATTGTATCTGATATTGCAGTTGCAGTTGCAGTATAAATGCAAAACATGTCTCCAATGCTGAAGAAAAGTTTGATGCCTTAAATATAGTGTAAATGTATACTGAAATGAGAATTGCCATGTCAGGGAGTGCACATAATAGTGGTGTGTCATGCAAAGTTGATTCAAACAATTTTGTCTAAATTAGTTTTTTTATTCGTTTTTTTTTAGTAGTGCGTGTATGTGTATTAATTGACTGTCCTACAGTATGTGAAATAATGGTATATTCTACACTATACATTTCAAATAATGTGTTGAACTGGCTTCAACTAGTTTGCTTGAACTAGTTCATTATACTGTACATTACAACATTCTTATTAGACTCCCAACTTTCCCACTGCAAGAATCTACACGGTTTCATTCCTCAAGATGAGTGAGACATACAGAAGACACGACTCTGCCCATCCCATAACTGTCCCTCCCTGCAGGTTTTCAAATCCCCCACTCATACACGCACGCACGCACATACACGCACGCACGCACGCACGCACGCACGCACGCACGCACGCACATAGTGAGAGAAAGCTTTCTTCTTTCCATCTGGTAAAGCGGGCTGTTGTGATTGATTTGTGGGTTTGCTCCTTCTTTTTTTCTATCCATTTAAGTGAAATAATGTATGGAAGCAATCTGGCGACAGACATTTTGGAAAATCTATTTGAAATCATTTCAGCTCAAGCCATGGCAGTTTGTCTTCTAAGGGGAGAGGAGCAAAGGATAATTGTCTGCAGTCTAGTAAAACACAGTATAACTGCCATCACACTTGAGTGAGCTTATAGCCAGCTAGTCCCATGGCCTCTAGAAGATAGAGCAGTTAATGTTCCCTTTTATTTTAGAGGATATGTCACTTGTATCACAGATTTATACCATGATACAGCAATTTTGTCCAAACAGATGGATAATGGTGTCACTGGGAAAAAGCCCTGTTTTTATTGAGTTTAGAGCATATTGTTTAGAGAGGGGCCTGCGTTGAAAAGCTCTGCCAGCACTTTTTCCCTTTATCTCCCTAATCTTGCTAGTATTAGATTTGATCATTTTTGTTTGAAGGAGGAAAATGTGGCTGTAATGGCTTCCTAATAGCGAACACAGGGGAAACAAATCCAGGGACCATGTTCTGTAGTGCTTCCATAAGCACCACTGATTTATAGTGGTCTTTATGACAGAAAGGAAAATGATCTGCTGCAGGTATAAATCAGGTGAGGAGTAGGAAATTGAACTTAGATATCATCTTGTCAGATGCTTAATGCTCTTCCTCCTGTCACATTCGATAGGGCCAATTTGGAGAATCCTGCAGAGGTAAAAAGAAGACAATTAACAATGACAGTGTGGTAATAGATGAAGCCATAAAATGAACCTGCTGCCTGCAGGATGTTTTGTATGATTTCCACATGAGGTAGAGCCTGTGTGTTGTCCTGGCCTTCAAAACACAGGGAATTCTTCTGTTGGTATATTCTCTAGTCCACAAGAACATCCTGCCCTCAAAAAGAAAGCATGTATAGTTAAATATAACAGGTGAAATGAGAAATGTGTGTTTCTTTGTTGTTGTCTGCTCTGTAATTGACACATGTATTATTCTGCATATGAAGTGCCTTGTAAATTTAAATAAACCCGGTTTGTCCGTTATCGATTCCAAGGGCATTCTCTCAACACTATTTTAAATTAATCAATATATCAATGGACAAGCAGAACATGCTTTATATACATGACTACTCAGAGACTCTGAAAGAGACAGTTCAAATAAATTCCACTAGACTGTGTTTAAATGTAATTTGCAGAGCAGTGTTTTAACTTCAAAGCAATTTTAGGCACATGCAGTATTATATACCCCACAATATTATCACTAGATAACCATTGTCATGCACAAAGCTTCTTATTTACCATGGAATATACAAGGTTTTTATAATTCAAAATAATCGCTGTGGTTCATCCTTGCGTCTAAAAGTCACGTCATTCGAGTTCAGTGGATAATTAAGGCATGAGAGAAGATTGTTTATAGTAATGATTACATAAATTGTATTGATGCTCAAATAGATCTCATTATTCAGGGGCGTAATGAGTTCAGGGTAGGACAGAGAATGACAATGCTCTCTGATCCCTGAATGTCATTCTGGTATAAACACGGCGGTTTATTGCCAGCATCATACAGCCAATGGCATACATTTATGATTTGACAGATAGAATGTGAAGAAAAAAAAAGGAAACACATCCATCTAATTGGGTGCGGCGGTTTCAAATAATAACTTGAATTTTAAAAACTCATTTCTTGGAAGCGGATGACCTTTGATGAAATCCCTTTACGCTGCTCAACTTTGTCAAGTGGCAATTCAAGTCCAAGTAGCTAAGAAGTAATGACCAGGAATCTACTGTTTAGGAACCATCTCCTCTCATACCAGCTCATCAAGCCAAGCTCTTGTATAATCTAATTTGATTTTAATGCTTCCCTGAAGGGGATGCTGCTCTTATTACAGTGTAATGATGCTGTTGTCAAGAGCCAATGGTGATCTCTAATATCTCAGCCATGATAACTGCTTTTGTGACACTCCCTGTACGTGCCACATTGTCCCCGATACACAATGGGCTGGGCTGGGTGATACATTGTGTTACTTTGTTGGTCCTACTGCCGTTTACTTTATGATTGACAGAAACATAGTACAGCTTTTAAAAGTCCCTTCTTTATTATCTTTCTGTGATATGGTACTTTTTTTGCATTCAGTACAGTAGATGGAGGATAACGATAAAGGTCTGCACTGAGATGAGGAGAATTTTGAAGTGCTCACACTCGGGGGCAGCAAATGGAAAAGTGACAAGCCCGGTGCACTTGTCTATTTTACTTATTCTGTGCCTCTGTTTCATATTCTGCCTCGCACCACAGGGTTATTTTTCTCCAGGGTTCAGGAGGGCACGCTCTTTCATTTCTTCAGAAAATTGTTTCGCAGGATTTCAATCTTTGGCTGCTAGATATGACAAAACACAATATCAAGAACACTTATGTTTCTTATCTGCCATTTTTTCTGGGTATAAATAAAAGATCAGTATAAATTTGAGTCAAGTGGCCCCCGAATGCACATGTGAGAGATGAGTGTGAAAAGAAC
Source organism: Benthosema glaciale (assembly GCA_900323375.1). NCBI lineage: Eukaryota > Metazoa > Chordata > Actinopteri > Myctophiformes > Myctophidae > Benthosema > Benthosema glaciale. Next base: position 15,354 of record OOFJ01041925.1, read on the forward strand.
TATGGACCTTGGGACAGGCCCACAGTACATTTTCATCATCTGCACCAAAATTACCTTGGCACTGCTGTTCTGTGTCATTTATCATCCTTGAAAATCAATTAGTGATTCTATTATAGCACCAGCCATATAATCTTTTGAGTGTTTGGACAATCGGACAATATAATGAAAAACTATACTTTCAACTGTTTCACATGGGACAGCCATTGTTTTTTGCTTTTGATTATTATTTATATTACGTGATGGTTATAGGTCAGTTACTGTAGAAGATCATTCCTTTATCTCAAATATTGATTTAACTAATTATGCTTAAAAACACAACCATTGTAATAGTGTACCAACGCTCATATCGCTGAAGTGATGATTGCTCTCGCATTCATTTGAGAATAGTTGAGAACATAATTTTATTAAAATGAAAACTGTTTCTATTTCCCCTGCACAACCCTGAATCTGTTAAATCACTCTTATCCATTCTGTGTGTTGAATCTTCCATACAGTAGATGAGATATGGTTTTGTGAACAAGAGAAACTGTCACTGGAATAAGATTGAAGGCTTCTAAATTGATGAGTTCAAAACCTTACACACAAATAATAATTCTACTGACTGTGCAGTAAAAACTGTCAAGAAAAACAAATATTTGACAAAGCACGGGAATAAAAAAGAATAACAAATTACGGAAAAAAAATGAATCCGCAAAGGCACCACATGACACGTACACTCCAGGCCTTTTCAATACATTTACTTATGGTGATGTACATAATGTGCAGCCAATGGAATACATATACAAGAAGCTCCCAATGGTGTGAACACATACAAACACTGTCCTATTGATGTCCCATTTTTTTCCCTGTTTGGCTCTTGTCAGAGGTCAACCTCAAACAGCATGCGGTGGAATCAGGCGTTACTGGTGGTGTCACATTGATGCATTACAAAGCCCAGAAGGTCATGTCTCTGTAAACATACATTATCAAAACCCATAGAAGATGTGGGATGTTGACCCATACCAACAGTTTACGGTGTATCTTCAGGGGAAAGGGTCGTGCGGAGGCAAAAGAGCAACTTTGTAGCCGCAATGACTTTCTCGTTGCAAATGAAGAGGGTCAAGCAATCAAGACTGGTCGAGCTGCGTGTCAACGCCATTATCTTATGCTGTCTGAAATGATCAATGAGCTAAAATAAAATGATCACAAGCTAAAATTGCCCTGCTAATGAAAATGGACTGTTTTAACATGCTCTTTTTAAATGTCCCACGGTGAGGTACAGGGTAGTGGGGGCAGGGCTGCAGCTTGCAATAACAGCCTATAACACACATACAGGTTATATCTAATCTCAGCAATATATTGACTCTCTAGCGTCATCGATTTCTGTGCTGATATGGTCTGCTAAATTAAGTACTAGGTATACAATGGAAATATGTGTACAGAGGCCATTAACCAATATTCAATACATCTACTATATTCTATTTGACATATTTATCGATAATCAGGAATGCCATGTTTCCCAATCTTAAAAAAGAGCTTTTCACAAACAAGTCTGGATGAAATCAGTCTGTACAAATAAATGTGACCAAGAGATCAGTTTTGAAAGTTGTATTTAATTTCATTGAAATAGCATTGGCAGTCTCACACTTCAAAAACAGTTGATCGACTTTTATTTATTTATTAAAATACAGTATATGAAAATATAAAGGCAATGGAACACAAGCAATATTCTGAAGTAGTGGAGGCAAAAGTGGAGTCAAGGCTAAAACCATAAATAGACATTACACCTGGGAGGCAACATTGTATCAGCATCGTGTTGACTGCACCAAGTTATAACAGGAAATAAATAATTATCCAATGTAATCACAATTCCCATACACATTGGCTCAAAATGTTGCATGTGATCATTGCCTTAAGTTACAAAAGGCACTCAGGCCAGGTGCAAACTAAGTTCCTCTCTTTTCCCCCCTTTTAGCAATAAATACAAGTCTGCATTCCTGTAATGGTACCTAGACTGTGTAAACATGTTATTAGCACTATTGTGCTCGTGATTGTGAGTACACCCTCTTATTCAATACTGTCATGAAAGGCACTTCGTTATAGAAAATATCTATACATTTAATTCCCATATAAATAAAAATATAAATTTCCCATTAGACAGCCGGTATTTTGGTACACACCTACAGTACATATATAATTATAATACTATACATTCAGTCAAGAAATCAGAAAAACTGACATCTTGGAATAAGGCTTTTCCTATATCAACAAATAAACAGTAAGGCAAGAAATGTTTTAGACATGACATTTCTTCTTCATTTCTGCTAGAAAAATGGGCTTGGCATGTAAACAAACGGGACAACAAAACATTTTGGCTGTTGATAATTTCTACTGTAGTCCCTATACATTTGTAATTATTCACATGGGCATTAGAGATGAGTTAATTCATCATTACTATTGCTACAATTAAATTAATCTTGCTACAATTAAATTCATCATTACTATTGCTACAACTATATAGAGCATATTCGGAAAAGGAAATACTTTCTGTAAAAGATGAATAAGGTTACCTATTGGCTTGTAGTTGTGCCATTCTAGCTAATGGCGTTAGCATAGATTAACCAATATCACAACTTGGCAAAAAAACAAAAACTGAACTCCAGCATTAATTGTGATCAAATATGTTGAAATTACTTTCTATTCCACTTCCATGGCAGACACATTTTGCTCGTCAGACACATTGTGCTCATCATCAGACGAGCAGATAGGGGCGTCTGGTTTGATTGGGGTCCCTTCCTCGTTGGATTCAGGGCTGCCTTCTTCTGTTGGGCTCTCTGGCTCCTGGGAGTCTTCTTCGGTGGGAGTGTCAGACTCAACCAGTTTGGTTATTCCTGAAAAATCACAGATTCATTCTATGTTTCACATGCATTTAACATATAACTGCAGTGCTGACCTAACTTTAACCTTAGAATTGCTAATGGGGAAACATCCCTGTAGTGTGTAAACTGGACTCAAAGTATAGACAGATCGTTTTGTTGCAAATTAATTATGAGCCTGTAGATTGTTTATTTTCAGCAAAGATATTTTATATAAAAGATAAATTGGTCCAAGTGTGGGGTCCAACTAAGTAGTGATTAGCATGGCCAGTACACACTTCAAGTGGGTCCTTATCCAAGTACAGTACTCAGCGACTTACCTATAGCAGGCTGGTTATCATCTTCTACATCAAGACCAGATGATGGTAAAGGTTCTTCAGATGGCATTTTCCTATCACCAGAGATCTCAGCGAGTTTGGGGGCTTGAGGCCGTGTCCTTCTTGCAGGGTTCAGGAAAAAACAATATGCACATCGGAAGGCTGAAATAAGACAAAACATGGTGCTTATCTGAATCATTCTCATATACACACAGATTAATATGAATATGAAACCAATAATATAAAAAAAAAAAAAAAAAAAGGCCACCACTGTATCAACACAACAGATCGATATGCAGCACTAGTTTGCATATTCAATCTTGTGTTTTTGCTTACAGAGGTCGGAAGTGGCAAAGGCATTTAAGAGCCATATGATATACTATGCTGCCAAAAGCTAGAGGGTAAATGAAGGCACAGTGTTTGATGGAGACTGACAAAGAGGGTTGCGTTTCTCTAAATCTTACCAATGTATTCAAATTCCTCTTTTAATGCCATGCCGTTATGGGACAGGCACTGCTGGCATATGAGTGCATATCTAAGAGGGGAAGAAAAACAATCTAGTTGAGTACGCATACATGGAACGACATTACTGAAGCATCATTCTGTTGATATATAGGATGACATTTCTCACAGTCCAAGCAGTGCTCACTATTAATAGTGTAATCCACTAATAATCCTGGCTCATTCATCAGTATATTAACCTCTCATTTCCATGGAAGGAATGCGGCACGTATGTTTATTGAGATATGGATCTTATATACATTTGTAGGGTGTACGTATATTACTGCTCTGTATTTTTTTTTTGCAAACATAGAAAAGCATAAATCAAGGAATGGAGAATTATTAGTAGTAACAAACTGGTCAAATTCAGTTGCTTAATTTAAGGAGTTGCTTACAGTACCTGTTCTGAGGGCCATCTCCAACAAGGTACTCCATGACCCTGTCCATAGCACCTCTCTCCCTAGGGAGCACAGGTCTGGCAAGGGGCGGGCCCGGGGGGTGCATCCCTGTTAAAGTACAACAGCCATGCCTATTAGTTGCACACAGTGCACTGTCTTGAATACAAATCAGTACAAACTGGGCAAGGCTCGATGAAAACCTGGGCAAAACGGTTAGGCAAAGTTAGCTGCACAAGCCATGATAAATGTAAGAAAACCTGCCCCCTTTTTCATAATGACTTGAAACTGCATATCACTTGCAAAGCACGTGCAGGTTCCCTGCTGTGTTGGTGAGGTGTAATTAATATAATCTAACATCAAGAGCAATCATAGGAAGATGACTGGTCATTTCTGTGAGACTTGGCAGAGTCTCAGTATCCTGCTGGTTATTAATTTACCAACATATGGAAACTCTGTGGTGACTCTTTGTATCAAATTGCTTTTCACTTTCAATTTTCACCATAAGCAACTGATATCATCAAGTCATATAAACCATTTGTGAGCTGTGCTCGATGCCAACGGTAATTTTACCTGGCATTAAAGACATTTAGTGAGATTCTACCACCATTGCCCAGAGAACAAACACAGGGCTGGCTAATTAATCACGGTTAACATAATCTTGCTTTCGTGCATACCTCACAGTCAGCATTCCACATGGCAATTACAGCATGCTGCTTCCTCTAGGAACACATTTTCCTTTACTGTTAGAACTTATTTGCATCTTGTATGGAGTATTCATAGTCCAGAATTAATTTATATTGAATATTCAATTTGTCCAAGCACCACAGATACCATACAATAATCATTCTTTAGAATACATAGCTTGTTTCTGTTTTGCCCAGATTTGTCAAATTTACCAAATGTGGAAGCAGGGGTTTAAAATCAACCCAAGATCACAAGCATAAACAAATTAACATCTTATAATAATGATTGCAGGTAACACGTTATTGTGACATTTTAGGCTACACAGAAAGTGACCTACCTAACTGTACATCCAGACTTGGTAAATGAATGCACCATTTTTACAGAAAGGTTTAACCACTTTACTCAAAATTGTTTCAACCAAAAACGTATACAATTGGCCGTTACAACCAGAACATATCCCACCAATGCTGACAACCACCCGTACCACAGAGCCTTGAACAACTGGGGACACACGAGGCAGAGATGAGTAAATCGCACCTTAATCGACCACATTATGAAGTGGTCCCCCTGCGTGCAGGTAACTCACCGACTCCTGGAACAGGTGTGCCAGGGGTCATGGGCCTCCTCATCAAGCTCTGCTGAGCAGCTACAGCCGACAGGCCCCTCTCTGGGGGTCCGCCTGGAGCGGAGTGGGGGGGTCGTCCAGAGTAGGTGGCCCCTGCAGGGAGAGGGGGGCGGGCTGAAGCACTGCTTGCAGGATTCACCACTGCTGCGGGGGTCCTTGGAACGGTATTACGCTGACGGAGTTCTAAAAAGGAGGAAACATTGCAGGTTGCAGAGCCAAAACGGGGCATTTAAATACTCGTGTTGTCTTGGATAAGATTTTTACCTTGTCCTGGTTTTGGAGTCATTTGGTGTCCAACTGGAATGGAGTCAAATGCCTGAATTTGAATGAAGAAAAAATACTTAATTATTTTTTTAATTAAAGTGATAATTCCAAATACCGTAAATTAGATGACTGGCTATTACACAAACCCAATTATTATAGTAAATTAATTAATCAGCTTATATCACATTATGTAAACAAAAATACACAAAACTCACATTTTTCTTGGAATCAGGATCAAATCTTTCCAGAATCATTTTTGCATTTTTATAGGTTTCAGTCTCCATAACTTCTTCAAGCTGTAAAAAACAACATTAACAAAAATGTTCAGTAGATAACTCTGATTACCATAGGATAATTAGGATAACCAGAATTAGATAATCCGCCATTATCCAAACATTTACTTTGTAGTAGTGGCAGTGTAGGCCTTACTTTCGGCAAGTCCATTGACATTATTTATTGCTCAATCCATACATTGAGGACATCAATGCTAGAATAATGAATGGCAGTATAACTGATCAGCAACAGCAACACAAAAACATGTAAGTCTTTTTGAAAATGAAACTTAAAAAAAAAGGGAAATGCTACTCGGGTTCTCTTTGTATTTGTACAAATGAGCTGTATAGAGTAAAATGAGCTCACAGGTATCTCTCATCAGTCGGACATGTCAGCCCTAACCTAGTACACAATGCTCCAGTTTCGTGCTTTTAAAAAAAATAAGAAAATAAAAGTAGTCTGGTCAAAAGACCATCAAATATGGAAATCAGTTGGTTTAAATATTTTGTTCAGTAGGCTTCTAGCTAGTTCTTCAAAATGGATTCAACCGATCCCAATACTGTGATTTCTACGCAGAGATCATTCATGACCAGCAACATAGGGATACTGAAACAGTTAAATATTTCAGTGTTGGAATTTCCTTTTAAATATGCCAAAAACATCCATCATGGGCATGGCATTAAAAGTTAAGGTGACTGCGATATCTTGTGCGTGGATCTTCACATCAATTAAGAAGCAAATATTTGTAATTGTTTACATATAATATGAAGAATAATTGCAATCACTACTTCGATAATGGAGAGTGTGAAAATCCATCAGCCATAATTATTGAAAGCCATTAGACTTGACATTGGATGACAAGCAATTTCTCCAGATTTATTTCTTTCTGGCACTAAATGCTATTAATTAAAGTGACATTAGCAGAATGTTTACTGAACTAAGTCACTGTACCGATCAACAGCTGTCTATATTGTCATTAGATTATTTATTAAGAGTAGCAAATTATCTGGATACAGAATGGTTTCAAAGATCAATACAATACAACAGTTAACATACAATACTTAAAGTGTGAAGTGAAAGAAGTGAAAGACTTCATGTAGTGTAGCTAAAGACTATTATGCATCAATTTACACAAAGATTATAGAAATAAGATTACAACCACCAATTGAACTATATACGGCAATTACATTCAGGTCTATCGATATAAATGGGAAGTTTCTCTCATTGACTTCAATGGTCATGAGATTCTGGGGCAAGACAGTTGTCCCCTCCATGCTCATTGGTCAATTTATTCACAGGTTATTCTTCAATTTTCCTCAGTCTGCACTTTCATTCCCTCCCTTGCCATTAGTCTTTTCAATCCATAGTCCCTTCATACTGCTTTTGAGGAATATTTAATATGGCACACTCTAGGAACAACTTTGTCAATGACTAGAGTATTTGAACATAGCTTTGTCTTTAGCAACACTAGCAATGTACCATTCCAAACCACAGGGGGCATGGCATCAATGAGAGAAACAAACATTTTAGGTCATCAAAATTCATGACCTTAAATGAAGACGTACTGTATCATCAAGATGTAGGACAGTGGTTCTCAACCTGTTTAGGCTGCAAACCCCTCCCAAAAAAATCATATTTGAACTGGGACAAGAACAATATTGTGAAAATAACCGATGTACAAGTTCGCCACACGTTATGAGCTTATAGATCAGCTATACATGCTATATTCACAATTTGTGTCCCTTTCTTATATTATTTGAGAATTTGGCCAAATGTTTGACCAGATTTGATAGTATAGTTTGTTGATCATTTATAATGGAGTAATCCATTTACTTTGAATGCATTTTTTGTATTAAAGGGTTTTTAGCAGTCCCTACATTGTCAATTTAATATCATCTGCCCCCCCCCAAAGTCATGTGGGGACCCTCCTGGGGATCCTGACCCACACGTTGATAACCACTGATGTAAGAGAAACGCTCCATTATGAACTTACTATTTTCCGCTTTTGTGCTTTCAGTTCCTCTAATTTTTCATCTGAAACAGAAAGGTTTGCATTTGATTTTTGACAACTTTCAAATCAAACAAATTACAGTAATGTATGCATCAACAGCAAATTAAAAACGTACTGTTTTTCTCGGTTCTCCGTGAAAAAAGAGCAATAAGCATCTTTCGAAGAAGCCACACTCTAGAAGGGCACAAGTAGTTGTTGTTTTTTTTAAGTTTAAAATGCTTTTCCACAACACAACATACTACACATGTATATTTGATCAATTATCTTGTATACTTACAAAAATGGAAATATTACAAAGGGAAGAGCGAATATAAGCCGCCCCATGGATTGTTCAGGCAGGTACCACGTATACACAACTACACATGCGATTAGGTAGAGAAGAACCGAGTGAAGAATCAATCTCCCAACCCATGTCTTCAACTGCCTTTGATATTTGTCCCCATATTCCTCCAGAATTTGGATATCCTGCCAAAACAGACACATTAAAACAGAACAATTATGTACTGAACCAAACTTTGGGGAAAGCATATAGAGAAAATGCACTCTTACGATACCCATGGTAAAAGGGTTGGGAATGTCCAGATTTAATGCAGTGTACTACTTTGCTGCTCTGTTTTCAGGCTGTCTGGAAATACTATTCATGATTAATCAAGTAAGCCTTGCTGAGCCATGAGGCCCATAGGGCAGGAGCCCATCTCCTGTTTCTGTAGCGCGAGGCAGCTTGACGTACAAGTACACCCCCTGGACATGATGCTAGTATGTACTGGGGGGGACTCACCCCCAATTCAACCCTTGATTCTGAGTGCCAAGCAGGGAGGGTCACATTCTTTTTCAGACCCTGCCGGGGATCGAACTCCCAACCTCCCAGTCTCAGGGTGGACACTATAACCACAAGGCCAGAGCTGGTAATGAACGTATGATTAATCAAGATGACATTAAACATGCTTGACTTTAGTCAGTACTGACCATCTTTTCAACCGATCTTCATATAATAGGTCCTCACTAATAATCATGATGAAATGGCACAATTTCTTTCTACTCATAGGAGGGGTGTGGGCAGTTCAGAAACCCGTCCACCAGTGACATCATCGGTGGGGAATGCAAGCTAATAGAAACGGCAGGCTTTCTATTCCTGAAAAGTTGCAATGCAAAAATGGAAGCCATCGTTCTCACGATAATAAAAATATATATTGTTTTGTTGTTTAAAAATAAATCTGCCTAACGATGATGTCACTGGTGGACGGGTTTCCGAACTGCCCACAGCCCTCCTATGAGACTCCTATGAAAAGCAACCATTTTATCATGATTATTAGTGAGGACCTATTACATGAAAAGTGGTGAAGTGGTCCTTTAGGTTCAGCCATATTTAGCGTGCATGCACCTTAATTCCATTTTCCATGTACAGGTCACACTACTCCTTAATAGGGTAATGAAACACCACTGGTTACGTGGTCCAATTATCTCCACCACAAAAATAGTCTGCAAATAGACCAGAACCAAGTCTCTGTGGACAAAGTCATTATACAGTAGCGCTGCATGTGTGGCTGTCACTCCAGTCCAGGGTTTGTTTAAACAGATCTCCAACTCAGCTGCATCACACTGTCAAGTTTGCATAGTTTACCCAGAAAAATAAAAAGCAAACAAACCTCAATTACGCCTAATCCCTTAACACCAGTTTCATTCTAGAATATGTGCAATAAACCAACGTCACACTGCTGCTCTCATATGTATAACAAAGAACATCAGTGTGATGGGGCATATTAAAGTATTCAGACTGCACCAAAAAGATGTCCACACCAGTAATACCGGACCGTGTTAAACTAATTCAACTTAAAGGTATATTTCACTTTCAAACAGGTTTGGGGTAATTTTAACGTCTACTTGAGCTTTTGTGAACACAGTTTTTAAGTTGCTTGATTCAGTATTGAGTTGACTTAGATATTTGATATTAATTTCAACGGACACGGCCCTTTCCTATACAAACCCAAACCAAACTCTATTTTAACCATTTAAAACACCTGTCCTTGGTTCCGGTGACTGATATTGTCCTTCTAATGCACTAATATTGTCCTTCTAATGCGTGACAATTTTGGCATTTAGCAGCTGCTCTCAATCCAGAGCGATTTACAGTAAGCAAGTATTATACATGGTATTATACAATAGTCATCAATAATCATAAGCAAGGAAACCATCATATGTGCAACACTACACAACCACTACCTATTTGTGCAGACCAGTCAGAGAAACAAAAATGCTACATGACAACCTATCTGAGGGCTTTTGTTAAACCTACCTTGTCAATGCCTTCCAAAACCTCCACAGTGGATGGTTTGGTCTGCAAGATAAAAACATTGAGAAATTCAAGTAAAATTATCAAAATGTGAAATTAGACAAAGATGTTTGTTCTGGGCTGTTAAACAGAAATGTATGGAGTTTCCAAACATTGTTCCTCTGTATGGAGTGCAGTACATGACTTGTTTGCACAATAATTTGGTGTGAAATTGCACGGACTAGTGCAATGTGAGAGCTCTGCTTGCGGTCATGTGCAACACGTGTGTTTCTGTCAGCTTGGCAGTATTTGTCCTATCAGGTTTAGTTTACTTAGTTTCTACATGCCACTGCCGGTCTGAAATAGGGGTTTAAATCCAAAATGTGGCATATACAGTAACATTCAGAGATTATTCTGTACAACATTGTTCATCTCTATTTCAGCACGTTAACGGCACATCATTCATCTTCCGAAAGCATGATACAAGTTTAAATCATTTAAATGCATAGCCTATATATTCACCAAATATGTAATGTCTTTAACTGTATCTTATGCCACATGACTGTAGTCAGCACTTATAAGTGAACACAGGTTACTAATGCAGCAGCACATCTGGATTTAAAAAACAAATAGACCAGTAAAATGTGTGTACAAACCTTCCACCTTGAGACAACCGCCCCCATCTTAAAATAAAGGGTATTCGATCTCTTTCACCTTTAGCTTAAAGCCACACAAAGAGGCTCTCCACCTGCTGGCAAGACATGACGGTCATTGGCATTTGTAGAAAGAGCAGAAGTAACAAACTGTTGCACAGTAGATAAGGAACCACACGACAAGTTGAGCTAATTCCGTTTAATAATAACAACAATAATAGGCATTACAGAAAGCTACACATATGTATTTACTTCAGCTTCTGCGAGTCTCGGTATATCTGTTCTTACGAATTTAGGCAAGCGTTTAAAACAACTGTTATATACTTGTATATAAACACTTAAACAGAGCCTGAGCACAATCTAAATGGCTAGCAAACCAATTTCGAACACAGTTGACGTCTGCAGAGCTACCGGGGGCTTCTTCAATGACTAAATATGCACTTGGGCTTGGGCTCGATGTAAAGGCAGCGGTACAACTTCACAGAGAATGGTTTGTGTAACGTGAACTATGTATAGCTCCCAGTGGACACACATGCACATACCTATCTATAAACGTAGCATGACCGCAGGCTACACGGCTAGCTTCAGAGAGCTAACATTGTCCATTAGCAAAACTATTGCAGCGAATACGCTTTGAGCACGCCCGTCTGCTCTGTCATGGAGTCGGACTATAGTGAAAGCTCGCGCATAACATAAATTACATCAATATTCACTTTGATTATCATCATTTACCTGTTTGCATGTATTCAGTGGTGTTGAGTGCAGTACTACTGTGCAACTCCTCCTCTTCTGCTCTTGACTTGACTTGAAGTGAATCAATGACGACGTGTTGTTGCTGGCTGGGGGGGAGTGTCTGTAAGGGAGCAGCATGGAAAGGGGAACATGTTGTGCCAAGTTATACCTTTTCGTTTGAGTATCCTCGGGACATGAAAATCTGTAGCCTATGTGTTTTAATGACCATTGTTTTAATGACCATTATAGTAACGTTACGTCAGGGCTTCTGAAGTGGTCTAGAGACTGGGTCTCATTACTCTGGATCAGACACTTTATAATTGATTGTTGATTGTATGAATGCAAGCTGACCGACATGATATTTCCAATGGAAGTTTGGCTTTGGCCTATGAATGTTGATGGCGCCTAATGTGAATAGCCTATGTCTGATTATCCATAAATCCACTGTCTGTAAGATAAAGATTCCCCCCCAAATGACGGTTGGTTAGCTTATTGGGGTCCACAGACACCTCAAAGTGGGGTCCGGGGACCCCTAGGGGTCCTTGAGAGAGTTCCAGGGGGTCCCCAGCTAAATGATAATTAGGAACCAAATGGACCCTTATGGGTCTGTAACTCAGAGAGTGTACAAATGGAACCAAATGGACCAACGGGTCCATTTGTACACTCTCAATATACATTGAGGTCCCAGATTTAGAAATTACATTAAATGGGGGTCTGTAGCCTAATTCAGATTAAAACCTGGGGATCCTTGAAATAAAAATTGGTGAAAATCACTGCTAGAGATGTAACAATCTTCTCTTATGGGGCTTCCTTGACATATATTTTCTAATGGGGGTCCGTGGGCTAATGAGTGACAATTTGGGGGCCCTTGACATGAACATATTTGGGAACCACTGCCCTATCTGGTGAATGCGTGGACGTACCATCCAAAGCAGCCATTCTCAGGTTAAAGGGGATTGTGACATTAAAAAGCTCAATAGGGCTTGCAAGCGATGATGTCACAGTAGTACCGGCGGCCATCTTGGTTGTGACGGCCTACATATTCAATCTGCATTAAGTGTATCAAGTTGATATAACTCTGCTATTTCTCAACCGATTTCGATGTT
>OOFJ01042061.1:2142-12596 GCA_900323375.1 Benthosema glaciale
TTTTTGTTTTGTTTTTCTTCTTAAAAATTATTTGATTGGCCCAAAACATTGTGTTTATTGTCATGATTTGTCACGATCCGAGTTAGCTTTGTCCGCGGCGTAACTTTTTTAAAAGTCTATGAGGAAAATGAATGGGGATTTCACTTCCCCTGAGGTCCTGACGTCACTGCGATGTCGAAACTAAAGCCTGTACCCACCTCTGTGCTCACCACTACAGTGCTGGGAGACCAGCTTATTGCTATGGATACCATATCCGATAAATGCGTGATGGGGAGGTCCCCATGGACTGATCTCTTCCAATGCCATGTTGGCTGCGAAAGCACATGGAAATGTCCGTTCTATACTTTCTGTTTCTATGCTTACCCTCCTGTCAACTTTGCTGCAGTTGCTTTCTATTGGTCATCCCATCCTATCAATGATCTTACAGTGGCTATTTCATTCATGCTGAGCATCTCTCACACAAAAGATGCTATTCTCCCTGAATGATTAGACCTGAAGAAACCTAAAGCTTCGAGGTCAGGCTGGCAGCGTCCATGCTGACTGTGTCACTGTGGCGTTGGGCTCTGTACTGGGCTTGGGCTTTGTGAAAATTGTCTGTGTGTTAACCGCTGTGGCTGTGACCCATGACCCTGACCCCCCCTCACATAGTGGGAGGAGTGTAGCAGATCGGACCGATGTCAGGAAGTCCAGGGAGGGCAGTTGCCAGGTGTAAGTGGAAACCCCCTACATTAATGACTTTGTCATGCGGAATTTTCATAGTGGTAATAATAATCCCCCCGGAACGGTGTTATTAAACACAAGAAACTCATGTTGCTTTGTAGGTATGAAACAAACTCGGAAGAGTTTCAGCAGTGGAAGTTATCAAATTTGATCTGAATCGCTATTTGCAAAGAAGTCAAATTGCTACAGATCTTTGTGAGGAACCATCAATTGCTTGACCGCTCACTTCACTGGTCTTACATAGACCCCAGATGAACCCCTATAGTTTCTGGATTGTGGGAGTCAAATGTTCTCTCTCCCAGACGTGGTCTACAGACAGTATGGCATACATTTTCACCACCTGATCCTGTTAATCCCCCTTGGCTGCCAGACTGAACGGGGGGGTTAAGTGGTCTTATTCTCAGACATAAATCAGGAGTCATCCTCATGGGAATATTGTTTACATGGATTATATTTCCTTATACTGTATACTTTCCTTATATCTTTGGATGGTTGACATTGTTTTATCCATTTGAAGTACTAAAATAACAAAAGGTAGTATAACAATTTAAACAACATTGGACATGAATTACATTTCTTATATATCAGTTTTCATTAATCTTTTACACTTCAAAGTGCTGTGTGATCACCAAATATCGATCTTTAATTTGCTATATAGAGGGCAAAGCATTATCAAGCGAAATATATTTGTCGGTCAATCAGAATAAACCGATTTTCCGAACCTTACGTCTGGCTTGATAACGTCTTGTAGAGACAACCTACACACGCCTTCTATATAGCAAATTAAACATCAAAGAGCTCTTTGAAGTGTAAAAAATGAACGAAAACTGGCCGAGATATGATTAAAACAACAATACGTGTTCTTGGGGCTCCATGCGCAGGAGGAAAAAAAAGGCTGGGGTGAGCGCAGCACCAGGCTGCAGCAACGGGTCATAAGGCTGAAACAATACGGTATAACGCTGGGCATAACAGGCAAAGATAAGGGGTCTTTTAAAGGCAATGGGATGTGGCACAGGGATTGGTTGAATTGCTGAAACGCCCAGACCACACCTATGCATAATGTAACGGGTCGCGGAGGTGTTTGAGGGGTTTAGAATGGTCACCAAAATAACAATTTTAGTGGGGGAACGCCCGTTCCCTTAGGCTTAGTGTGTTGCAACAAAAATCGAGACCATTATGTTATATCTTTTTGGGGATATATTTCCCAGTTTGTTTGATTCAAACTGTTCCCGAATACGAATGCCTGGTCCCCATAACCGTTGGCCATGATTCACATTGGCCTTGATTCTTCCGCACCCGAGTACACTTCATTCAACTGTACTCAATGCATTGCATCGATCCGTATCCAAGTACACTTGAATCGGTCCCGAGACTACCTCCATGCTGTCCCAGGAATGGTTGGGTGATCCACTCTGGGGAACGATACGCAGCATTCACACTACCACAACATCTGCCAGGTGGTCCGAGTGCGCATGCGGGAACATAAATAAGTTAACTCAAAATAATATTTTTGAATTCTTAAAAATTATGATTTTACCTTGCCAAGACCAGATATACAAATATGATTCAAAGCATGGATTGCAGCGCTTTTCCATGTGCTCAAAGCGTTTTACAATGGTCCATTCATTCATACATTGGGAGGTGAAGTGGCGAACAGTCGACGCCAGCGTCCTCACTTCCCACATTCACACACCAATGCTGGCAAGCTCACACTCATTTTGGAGGCAATTTGGGGTTCAGTGTCTTGCCCAAGGACACTTCAACATGTAGACAGGAGGAGCCGGGATTCGAACCGCTGACCCATGGATAATTGGATGACCTGCTCTACCTCCTGAGCCACAGCCGCCCTGGAGTGTACTGTAGTGTAGATGGACTAATGTGGTTGTATAATGTAGCTGTGTCGAAGTACAAGAGCATCTTGCGCCCAGGTCTTTCTTATAATAGTAATAGTATAACACATTTCCTAGTGCTGCAACATCATTTTGAAATGTAATTGTATAATTACAATTGTAGAAATACAATTGTAGAATCTTACATGTTGATGGACAGTAGATTTGGAAATGCTGTGAGGGTGGACATTGAACCAAGTTGGACATTTTGTCTTTAGAAAACCATACCTTAGCAAAACACAAAGTGTAAAATGGATTTCAGTATCCATAGCATCAGAGTTAATTCTTCTCATAATCAAAATCAGTATCAGTTGTATATCAGCTCTGATGAGAGTGAAGAAATAACCAATCAGCGATGTTGCTAATTTGATTAGAGGATGATGGGAGTTTTGGGGAGATGAGTCAGATTACTGTATCGTGTGATTCACCAGTTCCCGTTCTCAAACCTTTTTCACATTGAGACGAACCCCACGTAATAGACATCATGGAAAGCTAAGTCTGCATGGGGCAACAGGACGCTGCCATGAGTGTTTAATAACTCCCTGGAACTTGATCTTTTGGCACGTAGTTTGTGGTGCATATGGACACAAAGAGGCCTTATACGATGGAGGCACTTTTAAAGGTTCAGTCAGATGTGACCTGTCACATGACATCATAGGCTGAGTCAAGTCAGGTGAAGTCATGACAGTCATTAAAGTCATTAAAAGGCATTTAAAGACATGAAAGGCTTTTATAATAGAAGGAATGCATGTAATTATGGTTTAACTTTTTCTCACTGTATCAGATTCATCAGGAGCTTCCTATTGTAAAAGAGCATTTTTTACTCGTCAGACTTTAACCCATTGTCAAGTGTAGGACCCTAACGGCCGGGCTACACTAGGGACGGAATTGGCACCAATATAAGCAATGGTACCCGCCCGGGTACACCGAGCGTGGGTGCGGTGCCTAGGTTGTGCGTAAGCTCAGCACATGAATATTTTTGTCTCCATTAGGCCGAAGGCATGGGGAGAGACTATGTTTTGCCCTCCGTCCGTTACAAAAATCGGTTTGTTTGATTTCTCATACTCCATCCTGATTGGCTAAGATTGGCTTTCAAAGTGCGCAGGAGTGCTCCGTTTCAAACAAAATGCTGCAAATCATGAACGTGAATTTCCGTGATTTTTTTTGCACGCACATTCCCACTAGGCCGAGGAACAAATGGCACTTGAACATTTTCAACTTAGCCTCATGGTGGCGATACAACTGGCCAATTAGTGTTTTTACCTATAACTGCACCGATCTGGGTAAAACCTTGTATGCACACTCCCTAGAGGCAGAGGAAAAACCATTGCAAGGAATTTTTCCACATCTGCTCTTTATAGCGCCACCAGGAGGCCGACATATGTAAAACACATTTTTTAATATTACTCCTTCAGATTTTATGCCTTAGCAGGCGAGATTCTTTTTTACCTATTTATAGATTTGATAGAAATGGCCTGCAGCAGTAACGGATGAGCCAAAACAGTAAAAGTAATAGCCAGAGACTACATAATCAACACCATCATTTTCCTTACAGGAAACAGTAAGGAGCATGATCATCCCTCACTGTCCAACAATAAGTTAGATGGCTACTGAGATAAAAAATTTATTTTAAAGAAGGAAAAGAGACGACTCCCAAATCGAACAGATCCAATGCAAAGTCAACTGCAGGTATTCATCTGAAGCAGGATTTAAAAGCCCATAATGGGAAATAATTAGAAGAGGTGCTGACAGCAGCAGCTATTGTGTTTTCATTCACAATGGTTTACTTTGTTTATGATCAAAATGTCGATCATTCATTCCTCATTTTGTGACAATTACCCTAACTTGTCCTGTGAACTCAAATGAACCAGAATTTCCAGGTGCTGTGGAGCTTAAGCCCACATACAGTTTACAGTAACGTAAAGCTAGCTATATGCTACGATATAGCTGTAGTATAGAGTAGTTTAAAGCTACAACTTACTGTCCATGCCTCTGCTTTTGAGACAAATTTATTAATCTTGTGTCAATTAATGACCAGAGGGTCATTAATTGGTTATTATCACTAGTGGAGATATGTTTTATCCCAGCTTCTGATTAGACTGAATTAAGTAAGTAAGTAAGTACAGTAGGTCGGATAGGCTTATTGTTGGTATCGGTGAAAATAGGAGTGTGAAGTAAGCAGTGCTTGTGTTTATATTTGGAAGCCTCTGTAATGTCCATAAAACAGTTTGTGAGTGTGTGTGTGTGTGTGTGCATGTGTCTTATGATGCAGTACCAATTGAAAAATCAAGTATAGCTGTATCTGTCTGAGAACTCAGAAATTCTCAGTGTGTATGGGAGTTTGTATGCATCGGCTTCCCTGATTGGCTAATCAAACAATTGGCTTCACAGATTACCAGAGCTTCATGTCACACGTGTGCCACTTAGCCATCACAAGGGTCAGCCTATGTCTATGCAATGGATCAGAAAGCGTGTTTGTACAGTTTCTAAAATCTTGGAAAGAAATTATACATGAACAGCTCAATGACCATTTAAAGCTCAATTATATAATCTATTATTTTTTTTATTTTATTTTTTTAGAATTTCTTTACACTCAACCTTTGACGCAATCCTATTTATGGTTTGACACCTTCAGTTTCTCCCCAGAGCAAGCAGGCAGATTCAGTTGTTAAAATGTCAGCACTAGCGCAGGAGACCTGGGTTCATATCTGAGGTATAACAAAAATGTTACATAGTGCAGCTTTATGGAAGAATCGCCTTCTTTAAATATATATACTAGAGGGTGCTTCTCGACTTTCAAAAAGGGGTAAAATAGCAAAAGCTAAAATTTAAACCAACCTCTTCACCTGACGAACCATCTGGTTAGTCATCCTGACACTCATTCGCTCCATTTGCTATAGCTACATTTTGAATTATGATGCATCTAGTTATCTTGCCCAGTAGTCATGTTTTTTTTTTCTTGCAGATAAATGGGTTATATTCTATTGAAATCTGCACAGTGAATAGAAATGTCACATATAATTGTATGTTGGCATTTGAAATATGGGCTTCAAAGTCCCTTGACATTTGGAGGGAGAGCATTTTACATTTGGAGATTCCTCCTGCAATCAAGGCATTCCAGAGCTCACCCCTTTGCTGTTTCATTCTTGGCAGAAATGAGAAGTCACAATACAAGGTGGTGAAAGAACACAGAACATTACAGTTGATGGCTATTTTCAGAGCCTTTGAAGCCTGAAATTAGGGCGAGCTTGAGTCAACCACAATAGGTTCTGTGAAACAAATCCCATTTGTGGGAATTGTGCTCGCATTGATAGCATTGGGGGGTTTGGGCTGAAAAGGTTTAATAGGCTATGGAAAGTATTTGCCTAGTCACAGTATATATAAACTAATTGTGGTTCTGTTACCAACGCCATATAGTCTTTTTGGGACCAAGTGGGGAGTAACCCAGTCCCATGAATGACTGTAAGAGCACCCTAACATACGATTTTCAAGTGAATAATGTGATGTGATAATGAAATGAACCCTGATCGGATCCTACTGCCAGTTGAGACAGATGTGCCATGCATGTCTCACGCTTCAGACAACTCACAAGATCGTGATGCCGTTCGTTTGCATTTTCCTCTGCCACATTCTGTCAAAACTTAATTAAATGTTGAAGTGAGAGGATTTGTTCGGCATGCTGCTGCGTGTGAGAGAGAATGAATTATTATGAATTCTTTGATCAAAGTAATCGATACAGTGGCTTGGCGGGTAGATAAAGGGAGCTGTTAACACCGTTTTATCTGGGGTGTAGCTTTACTCCGATGAAGCCCAGGATTGTGGCGGGGACCATTCAGTATGTCACTCTATTGTGTTCAACCCTCGCCAGTGGCTGTAGCTCAACCCTGGATATTACAAGATACTTATCAGTTCCGTCTAACAGCGTGGAAAGGGGACAGAGGGAGCCAGACAAAGGCTGTTTCTCTCTATCTCTGAGAATCCTAATTGTCTGGTTTTCTCATGTAGCTAAATGAGTGTTACCCTCCTTTTCATCTGAAGTTGCCCAGCCCTGAAACTCTCCCATTTCCTCGCATGGCTCTGGAAAGTAGCCCTGCTTTTGCTGTCCCTCTGTTATACTTATGGCGTGTGAATTATTGTGACGAAGGTCACGTTTACCATGAAAACGTGCAATTCCCGTCAATTCCCATCACTCAAAATCCCCATACATGGGAAAGCCCCCATATATGGTGCCCAGGTCTCGTGACATCACTATGACATCTGATGTCATAGTAAATGTGATCTGCTTGTCAATATTGGCCAACAACCCCACATCTGACCTCAAACCCTTAGATCTCCATGGATTTACTGTATGAACCTGTTCTGACATTCCATATGTTGATCCTTCCCCATCCATCCTTCCTCTTCGATGTCTCCCTTTTGACTGATACCTGTCCATTCAAACTCTAGACGGGCCTGCCCCAAAGTTATTAGTGCAGCCGCGCCCGGCAGCCGGCGAAAACTAGAGTTCTCAACAGGCCCGAAAATTAAGGCCCGGCCCTCATCAAACCGTGTGCGTGCGTGTGTGCGTGCGTGCGTGCGTGCGATGGGGTGGGATACAATTCGGGTAAGGGACTACAGTAAATACATTCGTTACACAACAAAATCCAGAGTTTTCATTCATCAGGTCAGCTCTTCATTTAGTTTCATTTAAAATGTGAAATGTTAAATTGTCATTCAGCCGTTCAATTTCACGTACACATAGTGGAGGAAACCATGTAACTAACCTGCTCATTTGGAGCAGTAACATGTAGCAGTTAAATAGTGTCTTGCTCAAGGACATGCAAGCTGGAGATTTAGTCAGGTACCTTCCAGTTCTCCTGACCCTCAGGATTTTACTGTGTGCCTCACAGATCTGAGTCAGGCTTTAGAGAGGAAAACTGGACACAGGGGTCATTTGTTTTACATTGTCAAAGCTGAATGAACTCATCAGCTTTAATGTTACACCTTCTCATTCTTCTGTCACTCACCCCACTATATATGCAATGAGCCACAAATTACTTAAAAGTAATGGGCACATTTTCTTCCAGCTTTCTGAAACACGGTGATGAGTGCTTTGAGCCTGAGGCGTGCCCCTGCCTGTGGAAGGGAAAAGAGTACTACCCAGGGGACAGGGTTTCCTCCCCCTGTCATCAGTGGTAAGTTCTAACTGCAAAGACCCATCAAACTCCACTAAAGAACACTAATTAAAAAAACAACAAAACAACTATCAAGCCAAACATGCCAGTGTGAACCCATTAAAACTGGGAAACCATCTGTTTAGCCATATTTTATACTTTGGCTGTTAAGAAAATAGCACATATACTATGGAGCTTGTAGATCTGCTATTTTTGTAAAATTATGAAAATGTATGCACATCTTATAATATATTTTTAAAGCGATCATTTTGAACTCAAATCTTAGCTTATATTATCGGGGACACTGGCACTAAATATTTTCAGAATTGGGTCCGCAGCCAAATTCATATTATTTTGGGGGTCCTTGAAATGAAAAGGTTTTGAGCACCACTATCAACATAAGTTTTTTTCAGAAAACTGTTAGTATTTAAAGAATTTAAAGAATTAAAATAATAAATGAAGCAATAATCAGCATTACATACGAATCTAATACGTATACTCTTTACCATTTTGTTATGGTATTGTTATTATTTGAAAACAAAACATTGTGTTTACAATAGATATTTGCTGTCTTACAAAATTGCAAGTTAAGGAATTGTCTCCATATGATGGGACAGGTTTGCCAAATGTCATTTGTCTTGCTGTTTTTAAACGGTAGTACAAATTTCTATTATCCTCACCCAGCCTCCGCTGACAATATCTGGCCGAATGAAGACAAATTTCTCATAGAGTGATTGTGCTTGAAGTGATGAGTTGTACAATTATCAGAGTGAGTGAAAGTGGCTACCTGATATCCATACTGCAATTCTCCGCAGAATACGGGGCCCACCGAACAGTGCTCATCCTTGTATGACAGTCTTTCACTCCCGACCCCTTCAGATGGGCTCATCCTCCTCTGAAAAGAAACCCTCTCCCAGAGATCTCAGTCATTCTTCTTGTCCATTCTCCCGTCCCTCCATTTCTTCTTCTTCCAAGCAGTTGCCAGCGAAAGATGTTAGATGACAGCCTAATAGCTCAATGTAGCGCTGATTCAACCTTTTGTCAGTTGAGCGGCCACTTTTCTAGCCCGTGGTAAACCCTACCTTCTGATAAGACGGGAGGCTATTAGGGGTGACGGAATTTACTCGCGTTAAGTGGGCAGCCAGTTGACGGTGAATCATATCAGCTGAAGCTCTGTCGTCTTTGTAGTGTATGCCAACATGGAACGTTCCAGTGTGTGTTCCGGCCCTGTCCCTCCATGTGCACGGCGTACGGAGATCGGCACTACAGGACGTTCGATGACCTGCTATATGACTACATCGGTGCCTGCAAAGTCTACCTTGTGAAGGTACAGTATGAAGTTAAACCGCATCACATTTTGCAATTTCATGCAATACATTCATTCACATTTTAGATATAGAGCTGATGTTATTATGTAGGGTGAACTATCATTTCCATGGATGGATCAATAAGTGATTTGAAAGGATGTCTATGATGTCATGGTTTGACTTATCTTTCTCATCGATGTTGCAATATGCATATTATATTGTATAAACAGTATAACAGTCTCAATAGTGTAAAGCACTTGGAGGTTATGTACATTTTGCACATAAAATTATACAGATCTTGATCAGCAAAGGTTTTGCTCTCTGGCCAGCAGAGCAGCGCTGATGTAATGCTGAGTGTGACGGCTGAGAATGTGGACTGCTACGAGAGTGGAGTCATCTGCCGGAAGTCCCTGATGATCAACATCGGCAGGTCATTCATCGCATTCGATGATGTCAGTGGGAAGCCGGTAAGACTCAACCTTCATCTTATGCGGACAGAGTGACATCTAAGTGAGTGAGTGAGTGAGTGAGTGAGTGAGTGAGTGAGTGAGTGAGTGAGTGAATCTTTATTTTCGTGTCTTGTCCCTTACAAGACCCATCCCTTACGGGATTATAAGACACCAAAAACATAAATAAACATTACTACTTTCACTTCCACACAGAAGCTACACATTAAACAAAAATATTTTCTGAAAACAATAACACAACAGAAATAAATAACTAGTCAGTTATAAGTTTTCTTTGTCCGTATATCCCACGCTTTCTCTATATATTCTGCTAAAGAAAAAATCTTATATTCAAAAATCCATCTGAGGCGCTCTGCGTCACTCAACCACATCAGATCCACATCAGAATTGCCCTATTTTGGACCATTTGTCCTTTCATATTTATGTTTGAGCCCCATATCCCAGCCATATAATCCAGGGTAGACACAGGTGTGAAACTGTTTGGAGTAGGTAGCATATCCCAAATCCCCCAGCTGTTTGGTTTTGGCTATTATACCACCTAGAGCTCTACCTGCAGATCCTGCCAATACCGAGGTACCATATTCATATAGTAAATGTTCATCCAAGTTAAGACCCAAATATTTGTAATTTTCAACATACTGTAATTTTTGTTAGTGTAATTATCTGCAAATCATTTTCATTTTCCGCTACTAGAATTATGTCATCTGCGTACATCAGGATATCTAGTTTGTTACTGCCATCATAGTTTAAACCCAATCCCAGTTGTTTGATTTCCTGTGCTAAATTATTAATGAATATTGCGAAAAGGGTAGGAGAGAGGCAATACCCCTGCTTGACACCAGATGGCGTTGGAAACCAACCGGAACAGTATTGATTTACTCTAACACAAGCCTGTGGGTCTTTATACAAGGATTAAAA
>OOFJ01042094.1:2282-19366 GCA_900323375.1 Benthosema glaciale
CATGAGGCAAATGGGCTAACCCGGTTTCTAACCAAACAAACACAGCCAACGTGCGCTACTAACATGTAAACAAAAGCGGTAAAATATGTCGGATGTTGATGTTTACAAAACCTGCCGCTTCTTTAAAGAAACTATTTATCATAGGTCTATTTAATAGCCAGATTGATACGGTCGTGTTTTACCGCGATGGGGGCCGCCATGTTTGTTGTTTGACACTGTTGAGGGGACGGGGCTGATGGCCGATCGGATTTTCAACCGAGAAATGGGTGCCTACGGCGCCGTCACCAGACCAGAATCGCCAGAAGAAAATGAAGGTGGTATTTTTAAGGTGGTGATTCAGGGCTGGAGCCAGGCTAGCACAGTACAGAAAGTGTTCAGAAATCGATTTTGAAAATTGCACTATCCCACAAGAGAAATCCTAACCCCTGACAAATAAACAAACAAAAAGGTACAGTTCTCAAAACATCTGTCATTGTTTGTTTTTTACAAACAATGACAGATGTTTTGAGAACTGTAAGAAGTCTTGAAGGACAAGGAGACATGCAAAAGGAGATATAAAAGGTGGTAATTGATATACCTTTTTAGATCCAGCAAATCCCTCAGACTCCAGGAAGAAGTAGGCGAAGGGCATCAGGACAAAGAGGCAGAGGTTGGAGAACAGCGACACCAGGTTCCACAGGCCTGCACAAAACTACCGTTACTCAAAGTACCAATACTGCAACGTAGAAATACTGTTGCTGGTAGAAGTGCGGAATTCAAAAGGTACTCGAGTAAAAGTACAAAAGTAGTGGCATCAAAATGTAGCTTGTAGATCAGCTATTTTCAAAAGGCCGAAATGTATGAAGGGCTGAAGTGGTTAATGTATGTTTTGTAATGTAAAAGTACAATATTTGGATCCGAGATGTAGTGGAGTAGAAGTAAAAGTTTTGGAAATTGTAAATACTACAGGAAAGTAAAAGAATCTCAAAATGTTACTTGAGGTCAGTACTTGAGTAAAATGAATGTACTTAGTTACTTTCCACCACTGCTATATATGATGGAGTTGGTAACCAAATGGATCTTTAACTTGTGAGAGCATACAATGATTTCACGCACTCAAGAGTTAAATTATTGTTAAACATCTGCATTACATTACTCACTAGAGAGAATGTAGAAGAAATGTTATTTTTCTCAACGTTTGTCAAAAGCATGGAATTGTGAACTCTTATCCAACGACAACAAAATATCCTTTAGTTTTGGATCCGAGAGGCTAAATCTCATCAAATGGTAGTCCATGGCTCAAAGACTTCTAAATTGTTTGTTTTGTTTTTGGGGGGGGGGCAGGGAAGCGGGCGTTTTCAGAATAAAATCTCCCTCACCTGTTCCTCCTAGCGCCTTTATTCTGAAAGATTCAGCGGCACCAGAAGTGTTAAGATACTCAGGGGGACAGTGCCCACGTATAACTACTTCTCCACAGTGATGGACGTACACACAGCAGCAGAGGGAGCGCCTCCGATCTGCTAAGGCTCATACATACTCCAGTTTAGGTGATAGCTAATTCACTGCGGTGTAGTTTTTTATCACTTCACCCTGGAGTATGTATGAGTGATAAAAAACTACACCGCAGTGAATTAGCTATCACCTAAACTGGAGTATGTATGAGCCTTTACTACTAATTCTACTACTCTGCCAGCATATTGTGTAATGGCCTGACGTCAGACACTAAACGACATGAATCACTGGCTTCTTTCAAATTTGAAAACCCCAAAAAAGCATCCGTCAGAAAACTGCAAGTAGAGATAGACATTATATACTCTTCAAATGTGGTGGACTGCTGACAATTTTCCTTTTGCATCCTATGTAAATATAGCTATTTATGTGTAAATATTCTATATGCTCTGTTGAATAATTGAATGCAAACATTTTACTGTATGTCAGTGCTGTACAATTTTTTTCTTACTAATAAAGTATTCAATCAATTCATCAAAACATTTCAATCAACGTTTTGGTGGGAGCTTCACTGGGAGCAGATAACTGCCATGAGTCCTTTCTATGCTCACTAGCATCGTGCGCTAAGATGTCATGGACTCTGATGCCCTCTGGTGGCTATAGGTTGAGGTACTTTTTTTTAACACCTTCACAAAAGAGAAAATCTATTGACTGCTCCATGGAGTGTAGACAAACGCCTACCCTTCTGTAGCAAGAGTTTACATCTGTAAGTCCATTTTACCCTCTAGAACCCTCAGTGGTAATTTAAACCTGAATGTTTAAAAATGCCTATTGAACCGGCAACATTTGTCAGGCATTAGGTAAGTCACAGGTCATGTAAATCAACCCCAGAACGTCTATTGATTCTTGTTATTATTGTTAACTATGAATTGTGATGTGATGTTTTCCTTCAGCTGAGCAGATGTGTTAATACTCAAAAGGCTGTGGTAAGTACGAAAACGTGAATACAGAGAATAACAATAGGAGAATTTTGAACTTTGCTGAAGTCACTGACCATGAATGAGGGAGCCATTGAGCCACTGAATGTAATAGTTCTGGGGGAAGGAGAGGAGGATCTCATTACTGATGATGGAGAACGGTAGGAGGAAGACGGCACCCCCCGACACTGCCAGGGTGAAGGTGCACAGGTACATCCTGGAAATGGAACACCACACACAGAAAGTATTTAAGACACAACCAGAATAAAGTTATAAAGTTATTCTTTTTGTATCTGCATTAACCACTTGGTATAGCAGACACATTATTTTATATTGCCTCTCAAATAAGAAATGTGTTCAACTCACAGTGACAAAACTACCTCCCAGACAATATCGCTGAGACAGTTTGTTTATTCTTATATAAGACGATATTAAGAGGACCCAATGTTATTCTCCATAGAGAAAAACTGTTGCAAACCAGGTGGATCGAACGAGTGACGTCAGGACTTCTGTAGCATTTGCCGAAAATAGCAGATCTACATGCATTTTGAGCTTGTAGATCGGCTATTTTCAAGGAAGAGGTTTGATGTAGAGGGAAAGAGAAGACAAAGCACAGAGCTAAAGGTCAAGTTATGTCTGAAAATACACATTGACAAGAATACAACACCGAGGTTGCGGGCACTGGCCATATATGGAGCGTGTCATGAGTGTACAGGGTTTGATAAGGTCAGATCAACATATGGAATGTCAGAACAGGTCAGCTCCATAGCCATAATTTTCGGGCCTGTTGAGAACTCTAGTTTTCGGCATCTACCGGACAGGTGCTGACATATATCCATATACGAATATTTAATGACATCAGGGTACTCCATATACCGGTATGGGCTTAATTGCGACAGCAGGTCGCATTTACTACGATATGATCCCTGATTTACTATCAGCTCTGATGTCATAGTGATGTCACGAGACCTGGGCACAATATATGGGGGCTTTCCCCATGTATGGGGATTTTGAGTGACGAAAAACGCAAGATTCCAAAGTAAACCATTTATGAAATCTATGAAGACAATGTCATACAATCAAGACAATGTCAATCAAGACAGTGTCATACAATATGTATTAGCGGGGGGGGGGGTCTCTGCTTCATCTCTCTCAGCTAAGGGGCCCTTGGCATTGAAAAACATTGAAGACCCCAGCTCTAAAAAGTATTAGTGCTCAAATATGACATTTAACGACGACAGATGTATTAAATCTGGTTATATGTTACAACTCAAGCTATCACTCGGCCATTTTGCGGATTAGTTTTGGATTACATGTCATGTTAATGAAGAATAATTCTGCACACTGCGTGACGGGAATAAATAAGCAAAATGCCCAAGAGGGAATTAAGTTATTTAGTGTCACAGACCACTTAGCTTAAATGCTCTGGCGTTATGTAGCAGATGGCCATTTCACTGTCTACGAGGCTGAATGTCAATCCACTCTCCTCTCTTCCACCCCTGCCTTCCACTCATCAATTTGTCCACCCCACCCACACCCACTGTTCTAGAACAACAGACATGAGGCTGCGGGGGCAATCTGGAAGTTGCCATTTTCTGTGATTCAGGGACATTAAGGTTTCAGATTGGACCCGGAGGAGTGCGCCATCTGCTCAGCAGTTCCTGGTGGCACGGGACAAAGTCACAGCTTTGCCCCATCACTGAAAAAGCTGGTTAATTGGAAACGCTTCCCGTTACTCAGCTCAGTGGGTCTCAACCTGTGGTCTGGGACCCCCCCAGTCCCCACATGATACCTTATAAAATAAAGAAAATAAAAAATACCATTACTGCATCAGAAGTAAACTATACTATAAAATCACACGCGTGTGAAGTGAGGGGCGCTCTTATCATCTTACAACATCGATTACAACATAATGTTTGTGTTAGCGACGGGTGATAATGTTTGTTTAAGCCTCAAAACAAACATTAATTTCTCGTCATTGTCAATGGCGTTTTTAAAACAAACGTTGAAAAACAATTTGTCAAATAATAAGAGGATTTTTTTTCTTTTTAAATAGTTGATCTACCGTACAAGAGGCATTCACAATATTTATCTGAGTCATTTATCTGCCTCAAATCCTACAATTTCAAGTGCTTGTCAGGGTATGGGTCCCCAGTTGAAATATGATTATTCTGGGGTCTGAAAAGGTTGAGAACCACTGGCATTTCCTTATAGGCTTTTCAAAAAGTATTTATTTAAAGACGATTACGCCGAGGACAAAGCTAACTCGGATCGTGACAAATCTTGACAATAAACACAATGTTTTGGGCCAATCAAATAATTTTGAAGAGAAAAACCATACAAAAAGTGTTGTATCCTGCCGTTTTTATGTAAGTATTTGATCGGCCCAAAAAATTGTGTTTGTCATGATTTGTCACGACCCGATTTGGCTTTTTCCGCGGCGTAATCATGTTTATATAAATCATTTTTGAACGGGAATTCACTTCTGGAACATGCGTAGGGGGCGGGACTGCAACGCTCTATAGGCAGGATTCAGGAGGCATGTGGCTATGATAGGCAGGGGTTTTGCTCCATTCTAAACTGAAAATACTGTCCATATTATTTTCTACTGTAAACTACGTGTAAACTGTGTATCAAGGAGGGGTTTTAACACACATCAGTTCACTTACGATATTCTGTTGACGACGGCATCTTCATCCTCTTGGTCATCTAAACATAGGAAGATAAGACTGATGAGAGCACAACCAAGGAAAATAATTAAAACAGCCTGTTTCATTACATATTGAAGGCTATAACCAGGGAGAATGGGACGCATTTTAAAAATTAACAAAATAAAACTGGTTATTGAAAATAACTACCTAATTATTACCTACATATTACCTTACCTTTAGTTACTGGTACTGGTTTTAAATCATTAGCCTACCAGGTGATGTATACATCCAAACACTCAGGTTTGGTTCTTGGGATTTCAGGCAGCTGAGGAAATCTATCTAACATGCATGGCATGATTCAGTTTAGAAAATCTGACGGCATGTCCTGTACGACCGTTCCCGATGCACAGAAAATAATTGACAGGAAAGCATGCATAATGAAATGCACCCCCATCACATAAATAGAGTGTTGTTTTGAGAATACAGGATTTGACATATCAGTATGAATAATTGTCCACCACCCCAATGTCTAAAACACAATGTGCACATATTTAAAACATACATTTTCGATGCATCTACTCTGCCCTCAGTATCCCAGTTTTCACGGAACGCAGTACAAGTTGGATTCCTAATGCATGCAATGTCCTCTATTCTCACGACTCTACTGTAAGGTAGATACAGGGTTATACTTCCAAACTGCCTGGGTGCAATGACAAGAGCAGCCTAGATTCCCAGTGTAAAATGCCCCAGAGATGATTTTCTTGCGCAAACGTGGTCTACTTTTGAAATGAGATTATGGGAGCCACAATGACCTGCACATACTATATTTGTCCAAAAGAGACACAGCTCATAATTCTTGACTAGGCTCTTTTGTTTTCCTTTTTTTCCCCCCCTGGTTTTGATTTGCAGAACTGCCAGCCTAGTATTGCAGATAAAACGGAAACAAAACAAATTAAGGAAATCGTTTTCATAATACATTTGACAACTGACTTTCAATCTATTTCAATCTAAAGTGGCTTTACACGCATGAGTGATGTCAAAGGTAGCCAAATGACCAAGCAAAATTTTGTCTCAACTGTTTCCACACCACTGAAAATATAGAAAATATGCGCATAGTTTACGTTAATCCCTGTGGCTGAATGCGCACAAACCTTTCTCACAACCCACAGACATGGGTGAGGTTCATCATCACACGTTATTTCCCAAAGCCTACAGTTTGGCCACACTGTCCCTTTTATTCTCCCCACAAAGGATGACAGCCTCACTGAATGCATGCATTCGATTGCCTTTTCCAAGGCTTGAGCTATGTTCAAGATTTGCAACACTTACCGCTTTTTCTCTTGTACCTGTGTATGATGCAGTACGACACAATGTACAGCACCGCAAACAGCATGAAGCAAATCTGAAACAAAAGGAGACAAAAAAAATTTATATGGCTGTACGTGACTCAGCAGAGAACCAACGTCAATAGTGATGCGTCCAATTGAGCTAAACTTTCTAAAGCCATTTTATTTCTCATTATTATCTACTACAACTTCCTAAAGGCCTCAGGCCTCAAGTGTCTTATGTACTACTAA
Organism: Benthosema glaciale; assembly: GCA_900323375.1. Lineage (NCBI taxonomy): Eukaryota > Metazoa > Chordata > Actinopteri > Myctophiformes > Myctophidae > Benthosema > Benthosema glaciale. The sequence continues at coordinate 8,916 of OOFJ01042094.1, forward strand.
TTAGGGCTACCGTGCCTACTAGTTGATTAATTGTCAATTGTGGTTAATGATTTAATTGTGTTTTTCAAATTGAACATTGGAATATGAATAGAAAATACATTGATGTTTGACTTTTAGGCTTCGAAATCAGAAATTGCGCAGGGAAGATATGTAGAATAACTTCATTTTATACAAACAAAAAGGTAACAATTGTGGAAATAAGCTTACAACACGCCAGCTTTTGTATGTATGAACCATACGATTATGACTAATTAATTGGATTATCTCAAAGTGATTACACCTTCAACTAATAGACATTGAATGGCTGGGTCAGCCAGAGTATGCTCCAAAGGTTTAACAAGTCAGATATGTTGCACTGATCAAGTTACAAAACCTGGCTCAGACTCTGTCTGACTCTGACCCATGTCCCTCACCGTGGGCTGCTTCCCAGGCCACTAAGTAAGGTTCACTAAACTAAACTTCACTTCTACATGGACCAGTCAGCAAGCACTGTAGAATTCATGGTCAGTCTAGTAGCTTGCATTGCAGAGTTTAGAAAAACAATCTTCTCCCACTTCGTGATCGAAAACAGACAGACAGTATAAACCAGTGGTTCCCAAACTTTTCAATTTTTCCCCCCAAAAGAATCATGTGAACTGGGGATCCCCCGACCAGACAAGGAGAGTTGAAGCATTACATTTTGTTTGACTCGGTTCCACAGATGAAAATGTCAACCCTGTGCACGCCTAGTAGTGCTATTGTTACAAAGAGCCTGACACACCGCCAGGCTCACATGAAGCATTTCTCCTGGCTTAGACAGCCGAGGTTCGTTAATCCACCACCCCGTGAAGTGGAGCACATAACCTTCTCCTTTTTCTTTGGACTCAAACCTGACAACCCACCACTGTTGGTGTGTCAAATAAATTTGTTTCGTATGAATATGTTTTTGTAGTGTTGTTTATTCATTTTGTCTGTAAAAGGAATGGATTCCTAAGCCAAGAATTTGATGACCTGCAGATTCTATGGTAGGAAGGAGACTAGAAGAGTCATCCTAGTGAGCAACAGCCACCCTCCCCCTGGCCTAGTCAGTCCATGGATTGGATTCACTCCCTCTCAATCCCTAATCACAGCTGCCCTCACTCACTCCTAGTGTGTCTAGCTGTCCCTACAGTCATATTTTGTCAGCAGCAGCAACTCGACCCGAGAGCCCGCTGTCTTGGAGTCTCAGCAGGCCTTGGTTATGCATCACTGAAATGAGTTCAGTTTGTTCATTTTATTGGTTATTTGTGATATGTAATTCTCATCGGATTACCTTGAAACTGTAGAGAATGTGTGTAACGCCGCACTAGTATTCAGGGAAATGCAGTACTCATTTAACCTAGTATAGACTGTTCACTGAATGTTATTTGGTGTATTGTTATGAGTTTGCTTGGTACGCATTCATGTATTTATAGGTAGCCCACCCTGGTGGTTTGTATTGAGCCTAATTGATGGATGTGATTGTGATGTCACTGTTGGATTGTATGATAATTATGTTTCTGTCTTTTTATAGCAAAGACCATAACGTCAAGACTCACCTGCTCCTTGCTCATATCCCAACATGCTCATGTGTGCAACCTAACAATAAAGGCTTTTAAAGGAAATGCTTACTGATGCCCTCCTGGACCAAGTAGGAATGTAATAGATTTTTTTTTAAATTGTGGCAGTAGTAGGTCTTCTAGAAATGGATATTAAATCTGCACACCGGTATAATTAATAATATTGTCTTAACGGTTAATTCACCTGTACCTCTACCTCCTGCCCTAACAGCAAATTGTGTTTACCCCATTTTCATAGCACAAGCGTTTCGCGTTTGGTGTTGGCCATGGACTCATGGACGCCAAACTAAACACCTTCTGAATCCTGAAGTTTTTTGATGAACTTCACATTTGTTTTTATTCAAAACATTATATAAAATTGTCATATCATGTCACCTAACCACCTAATGTCAAAATGGTTTATCCTTCAAGTCCAATTTGACGTTCATGCCGAATGGTATAATTCTCTCACAGCATTCGTAAGATGGCTGTATTAGAGGGTGTGTATTGATTAGCCTGTCATTGGCCAGGGATTCACTCACGCTTCAGAGGAAGCGCGAGTGAATCCACAATTATGTGTCTGGCCAATGACAGGCTAAGTATTGATGTATACAGCATACAGCAAACGGTATACAGCAAATAGTTCATTTATTTTTGTCTTGTTGAAGATTTACAATTTGCGACTTGAGTCCACACACATTCTTCATTCTTTATTGCACTGATAACAATAGCTGCATCACCAACTGCAGGAAGGCGTAGTCAAGTCATCGATTTACCAAATGATGAGGCTAATTAGGCCAAGGGTACGAGCAAAGAGGTGTGGGGGAAAATAGCCAGTGTGTGGAATTTATAGGGTGACTGCAGGCCAGGGCCTCTACAAGCTGGACGGCCCGGACGGGCTAAACAGATAAGATCACATTCCACATTCTCCCCTTCTACTGTGACAGGGGCCGTGACAGAACTAATGTTAGAACCCTCCACCTCAGCAGTCAGTACCATCTCAACATTACACACACCGCTCATGGGTCTTAGCTGTGACCATGACTCAGCCAGGGAATACGCAGACGGACGACACACATTTTGGTCCGAAAGCAAAAAGTGTAGGCAGGCTTGCAGGGTGCGTCCCTACCTCTTAAGAAGACACAGCCCATCGCAAAAGGCGACGGCGTCTTATCTAACAAAGAGCAGTAGTAAATAGACAGTCTGAGTCATTGCACATGAGCACTCCCAGTCCAGCTGGGGGGTGGGGGGGGGGCTAGAGAAAAAAATATATTTACAAGACACCACTCTACAAGGGCGTGTATTGATATGTTCAACATGAATACAGTAGGTGTATGGGGGGGATAAGAAACTGGCTCAAAGTCAAATATTACAAGAGTCTAGCGAGAGATAAGACAAATTATGCAATGGCTGACTTTACCACACAACAATTCAATAGTTGTAGAAGCCGTCCTCACTGTTTTATTTGTGTAATTATTAGTGTTATTTAGAATTATTTGGTATTAGTTTTGATGGATTATTGGCTCGCCTCCACACAGGCGAGAGGCCTAATAATTAATTGACAGCCAGGGCATAAGTAGGCCTGGGTGATTGGGGAACGGCATTCACCTTGGTGGACAAATGTTTTTATTATGTTTTACCACCGTGTTATGAGAGCTACGTTCAGCGAACAATGCCAAGGAAGAGCTGTTTGTGAATGCACTTTTGTGGATGATTAAGAAATCAGTGCGGACAATGATTTATTTCATGTGCAACGTGCATACATCTACCAGCCATACTGTAGGAAGGTGCATCAGTGGGTTTTGTTGACTATTGTTGAAATGTTTGTAGCTGACAAAAGAGCCACTGCACCAGCATTTCACTGCACTTTCAAGGTCACAGAACAATCTTTGAATTGAATCTTGATGAATCACATCGTTGCTCAGTTATATCCTTCATGTTGGTGCTCTTTTGGTAGACAAGAAACCTTCATGCTCATATTATTGTACTGCATAACAACGTTAACAGCACAGTAGCACACATGGCAATGAGAATGATGGCAGTTGTTTCTTTTCAAGTGCTTTGGGGGATCTCCACAGGCTCGGCATTTCACACCGGCTTGATATCTGAACTCACACTGGAAGAGTGCAATTGGACTCAGTCCAAGAAGATAGCCTCTACTACTCGGGTATAGTCATGATTATCCATGGCACTATTAACACAAGTGTTTAATGAATTACCGGTAGTTAACACAATATGCACATTCGTGTTCCCCTGCTGCACAAAACAAATCCAAGCAAACCCAGATATGCCATAATCTGAGCAACAACCAAGGTGGGTGTTTGTAAAGCTTGCTTTGGCAACACAAACATTTGTTTTCTCGTGCCAATAAAGCTCCTTTGAATTGAATTGTAAAGTTTGTGTGACATAACCATCCATCGGCTCAGAGTAGACTAACCAGCTGATCACATAAGACACAAGGATCAGTATGAACAAGTGTTATGAGCACCAGCTGTGAGTGACAGGTAGGGTAGGTGAGACGTGGTAATATGCTTAGTCAAGCATAGCGGATCTGGTTCAGGCCAAGTGTTGACATGTAATATTCAGATGCGTGTGTTGGAACAGCCCTTGGTACTGAACCCGGCTGACAGCCCTGTTTGACATTACAGTGTGGGAATTCTGGTGGATGACGTTACATGGCAAAGGACGGAGGACCCCATTCAAATGCATGAGTTGCTGAACTATTACATTTAATGTTATTATTATGTTATGTTAATGTTTTGCTCCACAGACATCAGGAAATAAAAGCACAGAACGATAACGTAAACAAGCAAGGACTATTTGTTATACTTTTAGCATGATAGTATTGTGTAATTGTACCTCTGTACTATTTTGCAAACTGTTAAAGTTCACTGCTCTGTGATAGATGCAGAAACACTGATAGCAGAGCATGCATAGTCAAATTAAAACTCATAGGTTCTCAACATGAGGTCTGGAGACCCCCAGGGGGTCCTTGAGGTCTGTTAACTGTGTATTAATGTGTAATCATTACACATAAACATAATGTATTTAATATGTGTATTTATCATGCTTTTCTTTATTTTTTACTGACACACCATGAATGTATGGCAACTGGACTAGAGCCGATCAGCTGATGTACAGAACAGATTTCCTTCGGGATTAATAAAAGATAGATAGATGTTGTTCAAAATAATGAACCCCTACATTTGGGTCCTTGCCGTGGCTTAATAATGCATGCTTAATAATGCTGGTCAAATTGGGGGTCGTCCTCAGAAGTACAAGGGCTGAGCATATACACAAGTAAGACACGCGAACGTGTGAAGCGAACGCAGTGTATTTGAAGTCTGTCAAAATTATTTTGTATATTTGGTTTGGTGTAACTGCGCCCTCTGGTGGCGTGACACCGCAGCGTGACACACACACAGACAGACATTTCTGCCTGGCTGACATAGTAAGTGCTCACTGCGTTCGCAATCATTTTAAATTAATCGCTCATCTACTACTCAGGATGCGAGACACAGTGTGTGTATCATTGTATGTGAAGTTAGCACTAAGCATAGATAGATTAGACACATAGAGGACGTTCCGTTAGCATGTTAGCATATTTAGCTCTCTGTCAGTGGGTTTTTTACTTACGATGTACTCTCGCACTTGGCTGTGGAAATTCTGCTCTCTGATAGTAACATCGTCTTCTTCCATTCTTCATATTGCAAATGCAAAACTAACACACTCTACTACATACTATATCACTCGTGCTGTACGACCCGAGTACAGTGTATGTATGTACGTGTGATCAGTGTGTGTGACTGGCTGATCTTTTTGCAGTCAGTTCTTACAACGACACACTTACTAACGGCTCAAACAAAACGCCCCAAAATAAATGACGTTCACATTGCGCGACCGTTACATCAGCGTTGCGTTGCCATGTCCGCTTATTATAAGCGACTTTTGCCTTTATTTTTCTATAAAGTTGCTTGTAAATATTGGTAGTTGTTACCATATATATAACGTTATGGTTGTTTACTTGCGGGTTGTGTTTATTTTTTCATCTTTTTTATTTGTTCTATTGTTTTCGGTTTTTTGTTTTCCTAAATGTTGGTTCTCAAACATTTTCATGTCAAGGGACACCCTCACAAATTAATAGCCCATGTAGTATGTATAGTATGTGTCCACAGATACCCCATTGATTGATTGATTGATTGATTGATTGATTGATTGATTGATTGATTGATTGATTGATTGATTGATTGATTGATTGATTGATTGATTGATTGATTGATTGATTAGTAAGACACAAACGTAAAAACAGCAACAGTGTACAGTCAAACATAGCACTCACTCAGTCCAATAGGGATAGCAGCACCAACAGTCCTTGTTTCCATTTAGGCCATATGCAATCATTCATAGACATGACTTAAATTCAATATCATCACAAGAAGAAAAACAATGACACACTGTATGTACAGGCTGGGGAAAGGCTTGTTGTGAGCTTCATTCATTATGAGTGCACTATTTTGGGGGTTTGGTTTTATAGACCTGGTTGCTTTAATGCTTATTTCTCTCGAAATGTCTGGCAACACTGTCGACCGTACGTCATCAATCTACGACGAGACAGAGTCGCCCTGGAAGAGAACTGTCACGTGTGTTGTTTGGGTCAACCTCATGCAACCAATGTGTACAACATTTCACTAAACGTGTTTGTTATCTGTTTAAAAAAAACCACAAGGTTTAACACTTCACGTTTAAACCGCAGTCTTTTCGGAAAACCTTTGTTTCCCAGTTTAGAGTTTGTTGCATATACCTTTGACTTGTTAAGGTAGGTGATGAGAGTGTTTTAAGACTGGTTTAAGTTGGTCAGCTAATGAGCTAAACCTTTAGCCAGTGAATCTTAACTGTTGATCAACATCGGCTTTATAAAATAGTTTATAAAATATGAAAGGCGGTAATAGGGCCCGGGCGCACGTCAAAAAGAAAAAGATGAAAGACAATGGGATGCTGAGAAAGTACATGGAGTCAGTGGACGATTTCGTTAAAAACAAAGGTGGGGAGGAAGGGGAAGAAGTAGAAAACGACCACCGTTTGAGATTTGTGAAGAAGAAAAGTCGGAGAGAGCTACGAAAGGAGAAGAGGAAGATGAAAAAATCCAAAATGAAAAGTTACTATGAGGGTAAGAGTAATCTCATACCACCTCAGGGTGCTGGTGACGATTCTTTAAAGACAGCTGATGTTGAGCCACAAGCAAAAGAGAAGAAAGAGCAGGAGAAAACAACGAAAGCGGTGTCAAAAACTCCTCAAATCAAGTCGACCGATTTTTTTAAACTGGAGGAGTCTGAGAATTCCAAAACACATCCAACACAGAAGAAAGGAAAGAAAACCAACAGACTTCAAGAATCCAGAAAAAAGGCTCTCTTGGAGGCCAACAAGGAGGAGGAGGACAGAGAAATCAAGAATATGATGCGTTGTCTTGGGTACAATAAGGGGAAAATCAAGAAGAAACTCCTTGACTGCACTGCAATAGATGCGCTAGATCACTTCCTTGGGGTATCCGACTATGAATCTGCCGGCACGGCGGTGTTGTTGGACAATGGTGATGACGATGCGGACGTGGTCAAAGAGAATTTGGAAAAGCTTGATAAGAGTGACTCTGACATGTCGGGCGAAGAGGAGGAAGAAATGACAGACGAGTCTGCAAACGAAGGCAGTGAAAATGACAGTGATCTGGATGGAGAGACGGATGATGAAGAGAATGCAGATGAGGAGGAAGAAGATGATGATGATGGGATGATGGATGAAAAGGAAGCAGAGGGAGATGAGATGGAGGCAGAAGATGAGCTGGATGAGGGCGGAGCAGCACACCTAGCCAGTGGAAGTGAAGGGGAAGTGGAAGAAGGCAAAGATGTCCTCCAGGCTGTAAGTTCAGAAACTCTTAGTGTTTATTAGATAATATCCTTGCAAGCCCCTTTTTGTTTGTTTGAGAGATGCTATTTTTGAAAAACCTCTGCCTATACCAATATCTCATGCCCACTGCACATTTTTGCTGCACAAATTCAATCTGAAATTATGTCTTTACAACATTTAGGTCACTTCTACGGCAGGCAAGTATGTGCCCCCTCACTTGCGCGACACCGGAGACGATAAGCGTAAAGCTGAGCTTGTAAAATTGAAGAGGAATGTCAAAGGCTTGCTGAACAGGTACACACCACGTTAATACATCCTTTCTTCTGAGGGTCCCTTGAACAACATCTTTTGAGATGGGGTCCATGGCCAAATGCATAGCATTTTGGGGGTCCTTGACATGAAAAAGTTTGAGAATCACTAGCTTCGGTACCCAGGATTTCATTTTCGTTGCCGCAAAAATTGATAGCCTGACCAGAAACCTTGTTAGCTAGAGGCTAGAGAATCACTGATATAGAAAGTTGAAACATAATTCGAAACTTGGAATATAGGCGTCATGTGTAGAATCAGCTGCCTGCCGGTCTTAACAGGTTAATTAAATAATTAATTAAAAAAAGATATGGAGATGAGAGGTTTCTCCGGCGACAGCAACAATAATATACATGATATTTGAGCCCTCGTCTTTCCTCCGCAGGCTGAGTGAGCCCAACATGGCGTCCATCAGCAGCCAGCTGGAGGAGCTGTACATGAGCAGCAGCAGGAAGGACATGAACGACATCCTGACGGAGGTGCTGCTGGCCGCCTGCGTCTCGCCGGCCCTGATGCCCGACAGACTGCTCATGGAGCATATCCTCCTGGTCAGCATCCTCCACCACTCCGTGGGCCTGGAGGTACGGTTCACACACCACCACTTGAACCCGTTGAGGCCCATTTTTTACAAATGCCGGCTAAATCAGTTAGTTCTCAAGCTTTTTTTGTAATCAAAATTCTTCAACACACTTCAAGATTTTTGTCCAAAAAATAGGAGAGGTACAGTACAAGCTCCCAGCATGCTGTCAGTTTGTATGTCTGCTATTTTTGAATAACCAACGCAAAAACACATTTTCCCTGTTTTAAAGTCCCTCTAGACTTAGTAAACTGGAACTGAGTTGACTTTTTCCCATCTACACCAAATCTCTTCTCGCCAAAAATAGCTGATCTACAAGCTCACAACGCAGTGCATTGTGGGCTTGTAGATTGGCTATTTTTGTTCCTCCTCCCCCGCCAGAATATAGATGCTGTGTTTGAGTGGGTCAAATGCTACAGTTTGCATACTACAACTCCACTCTTGTTCTCTAATAGTAAAATATATATAAAATAATGTTAATAATAATATGTGTGAACCAGTATTTATTTTCCAATATCAGATTCTAATAGTGTGTTATCTGTTGGATGCAATTCATACCATGATGTTACCACAGACATTGCAGGTCATGGCTTTTTGGTGACCTTAGGTCACTGTCTGATCTACTGATAAGAGATCGCCGAAAAGCGGGTTTTATTTTTTCCCAGCCTGTGTGTGAGAGAAGTCAATAGTTGCAATTAGCCAAAGAATGGACATTAGCCCTTGGATTATTTATTAGGTGTAGCCTAAAAGGGCATTGCCGGCTTTGTAAGCTAATGCCCTAAACGTGACATCTAATTCCTTAGGTTTCCTTTACTTAAGGTGTATTAGCATTGTTATCTCTCTCATATGTTGACTCTCCATCCTGTAATTGACCACACACAGTCTCATTACTACAACAAGTCAACACACAGTCGGCAGTCAATAGCTAACCCCTGATGTCCCTATTTTGGGCATGTCATTGGGTAACATTTTCAAGAACACAACACAAATGGCAAATATATAAGCTCACACAACAAGTTATGAGTTATTTTCAACAAATAATTACTCTTAATTGGCTAAGACAACAATGTTATTTTTTGTGATTTAAAATGTTTTTAATAGTGTCCCCTTTTAGTGAAATAAATACAATTTACCATTGCACATATGAACATATATTACATTAGTCAGTCATTTACTTGTTGTAACGCCCAAGTCCCTATACTTGGGTGATACTGGACTTGTATTAACCAATAAAACCTCATGCTATAATTTGAAACATTGCTGTGACGTGTTGTGAGCATGTAGATTTTATGTTTTTGGTATATAAATATAAATCATATGCCCAACATATGGAAAGTGGTTAAATTGTGCCATTTTACCGTTGTGTAGGTTGGAGCCAATTTCCTGGAGACGGTGGTACGCAAGTTTGACGAGCTGTACAAGAACCCAGGTGGAGGCAAAGAGAGTGACAATCTGGTGGCCATGGTGGCTCACATGTACAATTTCCAAGTGGTCCACTCGCTGCTTATCTTCGACATCCTAAAGGTTCTAGTGGGGAACTTTACTGAAAAGGACATCGACCTTGCACTGTTTGTGCTGAAGACGGTTGGCTTCACCTTGCGGAAAGACGACCCTCTGGCCCTCAAAGAACTCATCTCTGATGCTCAGCGCAAGGCCAATGACGCTGGGTCCACATTTAAGGATGAAAATAGGGTAAAACATTGATTACTACAGCAGATAAGGAAGTTTAACTTTTTATGGTATTCCATAATAGAAAGTGTCAACTCCACACAGTAAAGTCAACTACACAAAGTGGTTCACAAACTTTTTAGCTCAAGAAAACTAGTGAAATTAGCATATCTACAAGCTCACAAATGCATGGCTTTGTGCCGCAATGTGAGCTTGTCGATCTGCTATTTTATCAACTTGATAAAATGAAAATGATGTTTTATGAAATTTCCACTTCACTTTTCAACCTAGTATCTTCAATGTAATTGGTACTTACTAATGCTGGCAGAATTTCTTTCTACTCCGTCTGTGTCTCATGGGAGGGCTGTTGGTAGTTAAGAAACCAGTCCACCAGTGACATCATCGATGGGGAATCCAAGCTAATAGAAACTACAGGCTTTCTATTG